>JAVJGG010000094.1:3185064-3233072 GCA_035590195.1 Aviceda cuculoides
CTTTTTTTGAGTTAAAATCAAGAATTTATTGGGTGAAAGAACATGAAGCCTGGTGCTTTGTGTTACTTGGTGCTGTCTGGCAGGTAGAGATCTTTGCTAGTTCTGCTTTGCTGTTACTTTCTGCCACCTTAAGCTTTTTAGTTGCAATGTGATTCTCTGTCTAAAAAAAACCAAAGGGAGAACAAACTTGAATCCTGTTTTTCCCTTAATTTAGCACTGCTGGCCGTTATGTTGAAATGTCCTGTTGAAACTCTGAGCTTGTTGAGAAAGCCAGAAACTGCAACACAGAGCTGGGTCGTGGGCAGGGGTTGCTCTAAGGGTTTGCAGGTGAGGTGCCTTAAGGGCTTTTTTGTGGAATCCCAGCGTTTTTACCAACTCTGAAATCCCTGTTTTTTCCCTTCATTTGTGTTTGAGTTCAGTTGGGTGCAGACCTGTTCCCACTACTCTGCTCCATCAGGCACTGCAGGTTAGCAAATCTGAGCTGCTTGCAGCGAGTCAAATGGTGTTGCAGATTTTTCCACGGCACAGACTGGGGAGACTTTGAGATGCTGTATGGCACAGGGAAAAGGGGATCCGCGCCCGGCCAGGAGAGGTGTGGGAGACTGCTGAATGCTGCTGGGACCGCGCACGAGCCAGAGCAGTGGGTAGCCCTGGTTGAGTGTAAGCATGTCTGTATGTCAAGGCATTAATTTCGGATCATGTATTACACACCTACTTAAAAAAGCAACCGTGTGTGTTGTGTACGGGGTGCTCAGTTCTTGATCCTGTGCCCGTTTGGCTCCTGCTGGCCTCTCCAGGACAGGCACGCTGTGGGCAGCATCTCTGCAGCACGGATTAGAGCAAGGCAGTGCTTTGCCCGACAATTTCTGTCTAACACAGTGGTGATCTGTATATGCAGGTTGTGAGCGTCTCTTCCGATAGCTCCGTTCCATTCCATTAGTTCCCAGAAAGGGCATGTTCTGACCCCAGGTATGAGCAATATTTGCTGTGGGTGGGCGTCGTGGCGTGACTTTCCCTGACTCATCCGCGTGTGCCTGCCGTGTCTGGCTCAGCCGTCGCACAGATGCAGCCAGGGCAGATGCGGAGCCCCCTTCCCTCTTCCTCCAAAAGGCTCCGGGGGGGCCTCACGGGTGGGTTCGCGTTGATGTGCCCAAAGTCTGCGTTCGGCTCCCAGCCGATGGCAATTTCTGCCTTCAGCTGTCCCTCTGTAAAAGCCAGAGGCTGAAAGCCTGCCCTTTTCTCTGGCTCGTCTCTAATTACTGCCTTGTAAGCTCTTTCCTCTGAGTCTGATTATTATTATGAGAGCTGACTATTCAGAAAAATACTGTTGTTTATTTTCAGATCTGCGCTTGTGTACTTTGTTAACGAGGATCTTTTGAGTAATAATTTTGGAGGCTTCTGGACATGGTGTTAGCAGGGTTTTTTGCTTCATTCAGAGTTGCTTAATTTATGAAAGCCACAAGGGTTTTTTTGCCCAGAGTGCCCAGAATGGTATCTCCAGCTAATTCAAAATGCTTTCAAAGGATCTTCCTAAATTAATTTACAGCAGGTTTGATTGCATCTTGGTGTTATAAAGCATAGATTAAATGCTGCTACTTGGGTTTAATTCCTGAAGTACACTGAAAGAAAACTGCTACTTTGCATACAGAAAGCTTTACACTCTGGTTCAGAGTTCTTTTTTAACTGAAAAGGATAATTCTTAATAAATTTTACCTTGTGATGAGCCTGATGCTGCTGGAAATTAAACACGCTAATCTGTTAATTTACTGCCAGGGAAGATATTTCTGAAGTGCAGTATTTGTTTGAGGTATGTACTGAGGTGCGTTTAGGCTTGGAAAAGGGCCATCTGGTCCAGTGTTGATTTTTCCATTATTCATTGCAGGTAATGGTTTGCATTAGGCAAATGATACTCATATGATAAAGCTTATTTGGGTATTTGGCTTAATGAGACACTTGTGGTAAATGTTTTGCTTCCAGTATTGCCGCGGTGAAGGGGGTTATGAGTTACTGAATTTGTTATGCTGAACTCAATAAAGAAAACTGCATCCACAGTTTGGAAATGTTCACGTTTTAAATGACTTTGGTACTGGAGTAAAGTGATGTTTAAAGCCACGCTGCTCAGAAACAGATAGGGAAGTGCTGCAAGATCCATGTTTTGGCCAACTCTGAGCTTCCCCATGTCTTAAGCAGCAAGAAGGAAAAGTTGCATTGCAATGCAGTAAAATTAGGAAGATTGGTAAGAGATGTGGGCTCCCGCTGTCATTTTGCTACGTTTTTCTGTACGAGGCTTATTGTCCTTTGTGATTTCTCGCATGACAGTGTTTTTTTTGCTGTGTGACACTGCAACCGTGGAAAACCGTAAGGGGTTTTGCAGTGTCTTTGCCTCTGTTAGGCTGTTCCTGCTAGAGGTCCTGCCCCGAGGGATGCCGCATCCAGCTCATCAGCTTTGCTGAGCAGGAGGGGGCTTCTGGAGGAGCGTGGGGCAATGAGGAGGAGCGGCTCACTACGCCAGAATTCAAGAGTTTTGATCTGAGATTGGGCAGGGTAATCTCAGAGGCAAGTCTGGGTCTGGAAATCCTCGTGGATAAGTTGCACATCCGATGTTTTGGTGACAGCGTGGGGTCAGAAGGCTCCGAGAGCTGAGTTGAAGTTTGAGGTGACACATCAAAAGGCCTCCCCCAAGTCATTAGTTGGAAGGAAGAATGAAAAGAGGCCAAAGAGCGCTGCAGGGTGGGACTGGCAATATGCATGGGGGGGGCCAGCTCATCCCCCTGGGGCACGGGGCACTTCTGACACCGCAGGAAGGTACAAATCGATGAGGGAAACCAGGATGAGAAAGCACCGCGCACATCTGCGTCACTGCCTTCCGAGTAGCCTCGGTGAGCCCCGCTATGCCCTGCGCGGACACGAATGCTCGCGAAGAGCCGCGGCGATAAGTTGCGCACGCTGCTTCCTTAAACGTTATCTTTTCGCAGGCTTTAACTATCGCTGTCTTTGTTTGCTCCCTCTTTGATAAGATGAGATAGCCTGAGCGGTTCAGTCAAATATTATTTGCCTTGCTCTCCGGGGGGGTGCTGAAAGTGTCGTTCCTCAGATAGCCAGACCACACGTCTCTCTTGCCTGGATTACATCCTGAAGTCTGTGGAGGTGGGAGTGGGGAGTGGATTCGGCTTCAGATCTTTGAAATCCAAATCCCTCTCCTCCAGAGAGGGAGATGGAGGTATTCCAACTCTTTCCCTGGCTCCTGGGGAGTTATGTGCAAGGGTTCGCAGCTTCTGAGGAACTCCTGCGGCCGCCCTGCGATGTTTCAGGCTGTCGTTGCTCTGACTTCTGTTATCTGACTGTAGTTTGCAGTGAGTCTCAGCTTCTGAGGGTGACATAAGTGGTTCCTGCTGTAACTACCTCTGTGTGTAATTTGTTGATTTTAGAGTAGGGCACGATCCAGCCCACCATTCACTGTTATTTGCCAAAATGGCACAAGTTCATTTACAGCAAAAGACTGCTCGTCAGTGGTCTGTCATCCCTTCGTTTTACTGTTTTCAACATCTTTTTGGCTTTCTCCGGAGATCTTTGCTCTGCCAGCTTCATCATGAGATCTGGATACAGACTGTCCACTGCTAGTCCATTCTTTTTGGATAAACCCTCACTGCACTTGCCTGTATATCAATGGTGGTTGGTGTTGCCATTGCACCAACTTCACGTTAAATTGTAGGGAATCAGGTCGGTGCTTCACATAGAGACCCTGCAGCTAGAACTTCTGTGCGGTAGACACCGGACATTTGCCTATGCATTATACTTAACGGAGCTTGCTATTTGCCAGGTTTGTGTTGCATGCAATTTTTAATCACTTGTGTCTTGTTTTCCACATAGAGAAAGGAGATTTCATTGCACTGGATCTTGGTGGTTCTTATTTCCGAATTCTGCGGGTGAAGGTATCGCATGAAAAAAAGCAGACAGTACAAATGGAAAGTGAAATTTATAATACGCCTGAAGATATCATGCATGGCAGCGGAACACGGGTAAGCACCTCTTTTTTTAGGACGTCTCTAAAGATTAGCTGCTTTTACACAGCCATTTTAGAAAAACACCACAAGAGTGACCTTAGCATCTTAACAGTTGCACCTACAGCGTGCACAGACTCGACTACAGCTCTTTGTTGATACTGAAAATAAATAAGTGGTAGTTAGAGTAATAGGGCGTGCATGGGTGCTGCAAATCTGCTGTCATTGTGTGGGAGACTTTTGGCCGAGTTAGGGGAAAAAAACGGCCTAGAAGTGAAAATTTTTACTTTTATAGTAAAGTTACTTTCCAGAGGTGGGAATGGACAGCAGGAAAACAACTTAGTCTTTGTAAGCAGCGAGCATGACCAACCCTACAATTGTAATGTTAGATGAGGGACAGAAATACCCATGACAGCCACATATCTGTCCTGGCAGTCTGAGCAACTCAGCATTCATGAAAAGTACAAATACGTTAGAAAAACTACAGGAAGCTGATAGACTGTTTTGGCACAACTTCAACTTAATTTTTGCTGAATAAATGATAGGTTTTTTTTTTAGTCTCCCACGTTCCAACAGTAGAAAATGTTTGGATCCGTTTACTTGGATTTCAGATCAGGTTCTTTGGAAGAATTTATTTTCTTTTTATGATCAGGAAGTGGATTACAATAAATATTTTACTGACAGATTTGTCTCCGTGTCAGTGTAAGACAAAACAGGTAATTTTCATTGTTGGAAACAGCAAGGTTTTTACACTTTTTACTAGTATGAGGTGCTACTTAGGAGTATGAGACCTGCAGGAAACTTAGAGCTTGTTTCAGAAGAATAAAGAAAAGAGGAAAAAAAGAAAAATTCTGCAAACAGCAATTTGTACCCTTAATATATTTTCCGTAGTCACCTTAATACCCTTAATGTATGTATCTAATAACTGCTGCTGCATTCTTATGCAATAGTGAGTGTAAGATGGCAATTACAGCTTGTAAGTAGCACCGATATAAGCATTGCTGTGACGCCTGAACCACAGCAGCAAAATACCTTTCTCGCAAAGACTTTTCCTAACATTATTGCTTTATCCGGCCAAAAGGTCATGCAGCGGCTTTCCCACGGAACGGCTCTGGAGGGGAGCTGAGCTGACCTGCCTGTTGCTGGTGGAGGCAGGGGAGTCGGGTGGGCTGCCCGGAGGCAGGTTTGGAGCGAGGGGTTTCTTGTCCATCAAGGGGTGTCGGGATTTGGACCGACAAGCAGCAGGGCTGCCCGCACACCCAAGGGGCAAGCGTCTGTCCCGGGGAGGCAAGCAGGCTGTCTTAAGGTGAGACTTAACGGAGACACGATAAGGGTGGTAAGGAGAAGCCGGGAAAGGAGACGTCAGGTCTGCCTTCTTTCCAGGGCTTTGTCGTGTTTATGTTCTCATTTTTAAATATCCGAAGGCCGTTTGGCTGTCGGGAACCAGCAGCGTGGAGCTCAGACTGATAGGCTTTGTCATGGCTTTTAAACTGAAAGAGAGGCGAGCAAGGCTTCCACTGACCCTGGGGAGACAGTCACTCCCAATATTTAAGTACCAGGAAAAGAAGAGGAGAACTGGAAGCATCATCAGAATTGCATCTGGGTTCGAAGTTGTCCCACGACAATATCCAGCCGCGACTAAAACGCTTGCCGTGAGACTTCACAGGGAAGCACGGCGGATGCCTGGGAGGCACACAGGCAGGTGACGATTTGGTGCTTATGACTGATGCGTACGGTTGAGGTTCTCTGAAATCTCTGAGACAGATTAGTGGAATACTTGGACTAAACTGCCTGCGCGGGGTAGGCTACTAATATGTTTTTCAGCAAGCTGTGTCATTAACTTCAGTGAGTTATACTCTTAAAGCCTAATACATAATCAGCTTATTGAAGGGATCGCAATTTATGGCTTCATGCCTCACTAGCATGGTTTGTTTTGATATTTTCTACTTCATTGCATTCAAACTTCTATTTCCGCTGATCTGTCAGGCACGGGCTGATAGCTTTGCCAGTCAGAGACAGTCCCCTGTCAAAGTCGAGGGCAAAACTCTCATTGACTTCAGCAGTGTAATAGCAGGTCTAAAACTTGTAAGACGCCTGTCTTCTGTGTCGACTCAGCGAATGGGAGCATGCCTGAGGCTTGATTTTTGGTGTTGCTTTTTGTGTTCTGCCACCACTGGAGGTAGGGTATGGATTTGTGGCTGTTCTCCCAGTCTGAAGCTGTGGTATCCTTGCTCCTTAAACCTCCCCCATTCAGGGGCTTGAGCTTGAGCTCAGATCTTCAGTCGCTTGCCAAAGTCTGCTGGCTGCCAGCCAAATGCATCCTTGCGGAGACTTCTCAGAGCCCAACCTGAGCAGGCAACTTCATGGCCAGAGGAAGGAATGAAGCCTGATACCGTATAGCTCAGCGTCTCATGGTTGTATTGCTTCAGGTCTATAAAGGTGTAAAATCTGACTGGTCCTTTCCTCTTGGCTATGGCGTTCGCTCTGTCTGTCTCTTTGGCGTTTGCTAAAGTATGAGGCTCGCACTGTTCCCTACCGCACACCTGTGGGTGGATGGGAATTTGGATTTTTCCTCAATCCGCCTGCCTTACAGAATTCCTGTGGATTTCATTAAAGTAATGCTGCCTCTTCTGTTCTGTCGGAGTTGTTTGGCATTTGTCAGGTTTGGATGTTAATATGGGCACGGGCACATATGCTTCCTCGAGTCTCCTTAGGAAAAATCTTACGACCGTCAATGGAAGCAAAATTAATATACGCCTCTCTCTTCCTTTCCTCCTTCTGAGCAGCGCCTTCCCTCTGTGCTTTATTAAAACCAGTAGCACAGCCGGACCCTGCATTACTGACTAGACACTGCTACTGTGGGCTCAAGAACGTGGCTAATAGTTAACCGCGTTTGCCCGCGCGGGCTGCGGCCGGGGTTGCGCTGGCGTGCCCTGCTGCCAGCCCAGAGCCCTAACGACTGACGGCGCGTCGCTTGCGGCAAGCCTGCCTGCTAACCCGCCGAGGAGAGCTTCGGCAGGTCGTGCCAGGAGGTGCCACGGACTTTCCGGAGCGCCTTGGGAATGCTCAGGGATCTTCTGCGGTCGGATTTACAAAGCGGGTCCCGGCTCTTCTCTGGGCGGTTGTGGTCCGTTGCACGAGAGGGGGTTTTGTAGCAGTGTCCGCAGTCAGTGTTTCTGCTTCCTGCTCTCTGAATTCCTCAGGGGTTTGAGGTTGGTCCCTGGTTATCATCTGTAATCCTGGGAGCGGCTGAAAGTTTGGTAGGATTGAGTATTTAGCAAGATACTTTCATATGGAAAGCATAATAAAAACGTACGCTCCTGTTCTTTCTGTGTTTCTCCTGGAGAAGTTGTCATATTTTATTACTTAACTATAGTTCTTTTTTTTTCGTAACTCCTTTTCCTGTCTCCCTTTCCTCTCTCCCTCATCAGGACAGCTGAAAATAGTCTTGCAGAAGTGCAGCAGCGTAGGTTGCTTTCTCATGCCGTTTCACTGCGTGCACTCGCTGAAACGTCCTTGATTTTCCCAGGACAATGAATGGCAACGTTTTCCCTGGGAAACTACTGTATTTCTGCTTAATCAAATCTGACCTCATTTTAGGAATGAGCTTAAGGTGTTCTGTTAAGTTGTAACGTTACAGACACCGCTTCTTGATCTGCTTCGAACGGCAAAATATTCCTCTTCATTTTTTTGTAATTGCTGCAGCCTGTCTGTAGTGTTTTCCTGTCTCTCCAAGACTCTGTAAATTGTTCTTAGTAAAGCTGCACAGGCTAATTGCAACCGACAGATATCTTTCCATACTCCCTCCCAATTATCCCCAATCTTCTGGGCAGTTATCCTGGCATTGTCCCACCAACGCTGCAGATAGGGTTTTTTGTCTTTTTTATTTTCTTTTTCTTTTTTTTTTTTTTTTTTCCAGGGAGTTAAAATGTGAAGCACAGTTATCTTCTGGGGCAGGTGGCCACTTGTTAATAGGTTTGACATCCATTTGCGGTACGGGTCAGTTCAAGGCATGTCTGGCTTTTTGGTACTGGTAGATACAAACGCGTATTTTTGTTGCTTCAATTGCCAGGGCTTGATTTTTGGCTTTGAGTGTTGCAATCTACCTGAGGGGCTTTCCAAATAGCTCGGTGGGAGAGACGTCTCTGGCTTTCGTGCCCACGCACCCCCTGGCATGCCTGGCTCCTGGCCTGGCTGGTGGGCACCCAGTGCCGTCGTCACAGGGCACCATCGAGGTGGGTAGGTGGGAACTGGTACCTGCAAGCCTGGTGCAGGCTGCCTGCGTAGTTTAGCATTAAAAAAAAAAACCCGCATAAAATGTTCCCCTTTCGGGTTGTTTCTCAGAACGTGTGAAATATTTGGACAAATCCCCTGGGTTTCCTTTTTGATTGTTTGTTGTGTGCTTTAGGACTAGATTTTTGAGGGGTTATGTCCTTTTGGGTGGCTCCTGCAAAGTGCTGGCTTCTCTGATCTCAGCAGTGCTTGAGTGAAGCAGATGTTGGTCTTCTCTGCATAGCTGTAAAACTGCTCAAACTCATGTGGGACTGGATCACAAATGTTCTTTTGAGATGTTCCTACCCGTTATTGAAAGGTTGAAAGAATATTTTTGTTCTCATCAAATGTTAAGGAGAAGGATTATGGCAGGCTCAAGAGCCACATGCTGCTTGTTTCAGGAAAAGTGGTTTTTATAGGGGTATAAAAGGACAATGTGTTTAATAATTTATTATTTAAGGTGTTAATATATGCTGCCTGAGAGTATTTTCATAGCTTTGTCACTTAAATATATTTTAAAATTTGGAGCAGATATTTTCCCCTTTCCCCTCGCCCAGTACAGTTTTCATATGCGGTTTGAAGTATTTTCTCCCTGAAACTGTATTTCTAATCATGGTGGTTTTATACTTTCCTCTTTCTTGTAGCTTTTCGATCATGTTGCTGAATGCCTGGGAGACTTTATGGAGAAACAACAAATCAAAGACAAGAAATTACCAGTTGGGTTTACGTTTTCTTTCCCGTGTCGACAATCCAAGCTAGATGAGGTAAGAAGATTTCACCGCTTTCTCAATATGCAGAAGAGCTACTGTGTGATTAAAACACTGCTCTGAAAGCAGCATCCTAGACAGGTCTCATTTTTGGGATAAATGAGTGTTATATTTCACTGTCAGACTTCCTGCCTGTGTTTATGTTTCTTCTGAAAGAGCTGGTTAACAGATGACGAAGAGGCACCTGATGTTTTGTACTGCCTCTTGAGTGAGCTCCTCAGTATTGTGGTTTACCATGTAAACATGGCAGCTATTTTTCCTGCCTCTCGTGCAGCCTTTTTCACCTCCCCGTGAGGTGTAACTGGGAAGGACCCAGCCCAGCAGCATTTGCTCAGATTTTGCTGAACTTCGCGAGTGCACACGCCGATCCAGGTCGGGGTCTGCCTCCCGAGCAGCGGTGCTGAGCTGTGCCGCTGGCTGGGTGCTCAGCACCCAGGGAAATCGGGCAGGTCACCTGGAAGCGATGCGCTTTAAAAAGGGATGGAAATAACCAGCGTTGTATGAAGTGACTGATGAGAATCCCACGGCAAGGATGCTGTGGTAGTTTCCTTCTTTTGCTCATTATATCACAAATGACTCAGCAGCCTCCTGGCACAGCATCGCTATGGCAACGGTGTAGCAAATTAATGCAGGAAAGTTAAATCCACACAAAACACGAAGAGGTTGCGCTGTTAAAGCATGACCTGCTTTTCTAGCTTGCAGGTCTCTAGGTTAGCCTGGTGCAACGGCTCCCCAGATGTTGGTGCTGAGGAGGGCCAGGTGAGGCACGATTTTTATTACATTTCATACTTCTTGAGCGATGCTGAGAGCCGAAACCAAGGGTGCTTACTAACTCAGGTCTGAACGTAGTTAAGAACAGAGAGCTGCTTTTTCCTGCATCGATTCAGAGAAGATGAGTTGATTTTGGTGCAGCTCTCCCATCTGGCCGTGACGCATGGTAAGGCTCAGGCTGCTGACCACACCGGAGTCATGCCGGGGATGTGGTTGTGAAGTTGAGTTGCCCTTGGGAAATTTTGTTTATCTGCATGATGAAAGGCGCTTGTTTGTGGGCTGGTTTGCTCAAGCCAGCTGGGATGAGATCACGCTTGTGTGGGGCAGGGGCAGGCAGGTAGCGTGTGGGATGGCTTGGGGACACTTGTGGAGACTTGGAGGTGAGCAGTGGCAGAGCGGAGGAGGATAGTAAGAGACAAGGGAGGGTGTCTCCTAATAAAAAAAAATAAAACTCTCTTTCTGAGAGTTTTTGTGATATTTTGGGCATTTGAAAAGATGTTTTTCTGGATTCTGTGGGCCAGATTTGTTCCTGGATTGCTGCTTCCGTGAGGCTCTGCTTGCCTATGTGCTGTTTTCTTGTGCTTGGTGAGCGGAAGGAGACGGGGTGGTCCCCGGTTTCTGCGAGGGTGACAAGGTGGCACTGCGTGGTTGGGTCCCGCTCAACCCTGCTGCGCTCCAAGGGCTTCTCCCTGCTGCCAAGGTCTTGCTGGTGAAGCAAAAAATCCTTCCAGCACAGCAGCCAGTCATGCTGAGAGGAGCTGCTCTTTACCAGTGTGGTCTGAGCAGTTTTCCTGAATGATGACAGTTGCGTGGAACAAGGGGCCCTTTTGCCCATTAAAGCTGTGCCTGCAGAATGGGCTTTGCCACGGTTTCCCTGCGCAGCAGCACGGGGCTTTGCTGGGTTTCTAAATGATGCTAACGAGGGCAGCACAGTGGCAAAACTTAGGCAAATTGAGTTTGTGTTTTAGCGGTAGGAAAATACCTCCCAGTCTGGAAAATGCTGCCCTGACCCCTCTATCCCCTGTAGCTATCCCAGCTGGGAGGGTGAATGTGCACAGGACACATGGTTGATTTTTTAAGCTGAGATATGGGCTAACGTACACCTGGGCAATGGCTGTTTGTGCCTGTAGGCTTCAGCTTTTCTGATTTTTAGCTTCTTGGACTCCTGTTGTGATAGATGTGAATATTGTGGTGGGTGTGAAAAGCTGAGCTGATTTGAGTCGTCTTTCCTGTTGAATACTGTCAATGCTCTTTCCTTTCTTTTATTATTATTTACTTATATACTAAATGCTCTGAATTAGCTCGGTATTATCTAAATAGGAAAAAAAAATCAGATGTAGTCGTTACCTTGAGGGATTTGCAGGTTCTTCATGACAGTTTGCAGACAAGGAATTCAATACCAGTATTTCCTTTTTAATCTGTACTGTAAGTTGGGGACATACATTGCTACATTTCTAGTATTTCCATCAACCCATAAACATGATCCCACAGTGAAACAAGCCTGGACAGCTGGGACTCCAGGCACCAAATGTGCAGCGGTCTGATCCCCACTGCAGCCGAGTCCTGGATGTACAAACATCACATCCCTTCTCTTTAGTCAGTCCCGCGCAGTCAGCTTTTTCTGAAAGCAGTTGATTTCCGTGGCCCAAGAGGATTAAATGGTTTTCCAAGAAAAACTGTCGAGGAGTAACAGGGAGAGGAGTGGGCTGAAAACACAAAGTGCAAACAAACCATTTTCTAGCAAGGGAGGGGAAAACAATTTCCCATCTTTCAGCTTACTGTAATGAGAATCAAAGACAGCCAATTGTCTCAGGTTGGGTTGTTGGATCATATAAGAAAAGAGACCTGAAGATGCATTTGAAGTATAAAATCTTGTTTTTAAGGAGAAAAAACAAAATCAATTTGTGTCTTATGGTGGCATCCTGTTGAACATTGCTTTCTTGTTTTATCAGGGTATTCTGATAACCTGGACGAAGCGCTTCAAAGCAAGCGGAGTGGAGGGAGCAGATGTTGTGAAGCTGCTTAACAGGGCCATCAAGAAACGTGGGGTAAATTGCACTTCATTCTTTTTTTAACTCTGTATCACAGCAAACTGGCATTTCTTTGTCAGTGACCTTCATGTCACTGACTTGAGTGTGTGATCTGAGTGATAGTGCAGCTCAGCTTTCTTGCGTGAAGATGTGCTGTTTTTCCATTTGCTGGGAAAATGGAGCCATGTCAGAGTTGCTGTGTGGAAGCTGGGATTTTCCTCATAGCACAAAACTGAGTTACTGTGTTGTGGTTTGTCGCTGGCAACCGTCAGCAATTTTATCACTCTCCAAAAACTGAAAAAGTGCTGCGTGTCAGTGCCGCAACTTTTCAGCGATACCGACACGTCCCATTCCTGTGAAACCGCGTTTCGTGGTCTGGGCTCAGCTGAGTTGTGCAACTGTGTGGGAGCAGGTGAGGAGCAGAGCAGATGAGGAGGGGGATTTCAGGCTCAGTGGGCTGTGTTGCTCCCTGCAGTTTCTCACTGCTGATTTTATAGAGGGTGGAGGGGACCCTGTTGCTGATTTAAACAAATAAAAAGGCCCTGAGTGTGAGACGGAATGTATTTGGGTTTGCATGATGCTTGCAGCCAGGTGATATGTTGATTACTCAGTAACCAAATTCATCAGAAACAGGGCAGTATTTGCTCTCTTTGGGCAGTTGTGGACTTTCAAGCAAGCCTGAGTTTTACTGTCACTGAACAACATTGCTGTAGTCAGTTACTATCATCAGACTTGGTATCAGGTAGAGTAACACACTGAAGAAGCTGGAAAGGTGGATAGGTGGATAGCTTATTTAGTTGCATTATTTGCTTATGATTTTGTATTAAAATCTTCACTTGAAATAAAACTCCTAGATGTTTTAAGTGAATTCTGTGAGAAATACATAACTTGAGAGTATTTTCTAGATTCACTCCTCAAGCAACTACATCAAATTACTCCATGATGTTTAACTGCAGAGTTCCTCCTTCCTTCGTGTATAGCCCTTTTCTTTCCTGCCCAAGGGTGCTTATGTGAGAGCAGGTCTTTGCTCTCTAGAATTATGCTACTGCTGGTTTTTTGTTTGCCTGGAGCATTAGCGTGCTCTCATTGTCTTCTTGGGTACGTGGGATGGGGAGCTGGCAGACAGAACAGGTGATATTTAAAAAGATGAGCTGTGGTATTCAGACAAACTGTCTCCTGTTCCTTGTCAAATTAGTTGACGTAAGTGAAGCAGTGCTAAACACAAGCAGTGTTTTTCCAGAGAAGCCATATGGTCCGAGTAACGTTTTGTTCCTCCATCAGGACTACGATGCGGATATCATGGCTGTTGTGAACGACACCGTCGGGACTATGATGACCTGTGGTTTTGATGACCAGCGTTGCGAAGTTGGCTTGATCATTGGTAAAGCACATTGCTGCTGCAGCATGCACGTGGCTTTTCTCCCTTTGCCTGGCCGGTTTGGTTAGCACCTTCTGATATCCTTTCCCTAAAGGCACTGGGACCAATGCCTGTTACATGGAGGAGATGCGGCACATTGACCTGGTGGAAGGCGACGAGGGCAGGATGTGCATTAACACGGAGTGGGGGGCCTTTGGAGATGATGGTTCACTAGAAGACATCAGGACCGAGTTTGATCGAGAGATCGACCGTGGATCCCTTAATCCTGGGAAGCAACTGTGAGTGAGGCAGTTATTTATCAGCTTTGCCGCTTTTGTTTTCCACTCCGGGCTCCCTTTTCCCCTTGTGTTGTGGATGCAGAAGTTCAAGAAGGCTCGACTTTGCCCGCGGTGAGGCAAACTGCAGGCTGGGCTGGGTGGTGTGGTGGCACAGCTGGGCTCTGTCTCCCGTTGTTGCCCGCGGATGGGTGGGTGACTGCTGCTGTACTCTCCCGCAGATTTGAGAAGATGGTCAGCGGGCTGTACATGGGGGAGCTGGTAAGGCTCATCCTGGTGAAGATGGCCAAGGAGGGGCTGCTCTTTGAGGGGAGAATCACTCCCGAGCTTCTCACCAAAGGGAAGTTTGAGACAAAGCACGTTTCTGCCATAGAAAAGTGAGTACCTATCCCTTTTCACCCCCTGGGTTTCACAGCGACTTTGAATATTAGTTTTCCAGCCTCTCTTTTTGCTTTGTGGGGAGATGTGCTGCATTGGGGTTGGCTGCCATCCTCCAGCGCAGGTACAGAGCTGGCAAGTGGGGACCCCCAGCAGACAGTCTTGTGACCTCCTCCCCAAGATTTCTCCCTTTTTCTGTGTTGGGAGGATCTATGAAAGCCTACCAGTCCGTGTAGCTACAGGGCGCGTGCTGTGCTACCTCTTGGCCCGCTCACAAAAACTCCGAAGTTGCTACCCTGCAGCTAACCATGGGAGTGAATTGGCTTAGTGCCTCCAGGCGAATACTTGTGTTGCTCCTTGCTGTATCCACGGGATCGCTGGGCAGAAAGAAAAGAAGCGTGACAAGGCAGAGCATTCAGTCTCGTAGGCAGTGCCGGGTGCTACGTGGTGACCTCCGAGCTATGCGCCAGTTGGTTTCTTACGGTGTCATCACCCCTTTGGTTAGCACTTACCGGCTCTTCCCTCTGCGCTTTTAAAATTCACATCGTTGGGATAGTTTGTGCTGTAGTCGCTGGGCTGGCTTTTCTGTTGGAAATGCTGCTGATTTTGGTGCGCACGTATCGAGGTGCTGTTGAGTGCGAGTGCCTCGCCAAGGGAACAGCCAGTAATTTCTACAACGCCTGTTGCCCCCTGCCCCGTTTTACTCCTGTCCCTGCAGACCGTCTTACCTGAACAGCTTTCCATTAAATGTGTGTGTTCGTTTGTCTTAACTACAGAGGTCTGTGTAATGGACCAATGTAATGTTAAACAACAAGAAGAAAAATGCAGTTATTGAGAAGTTCAGTTACTAAGAGCAAAATTTGCCCTGAAATCCCACCTTACTTCCTGAAGAGCACTCTGGTTATAATAAGGGGGCACATCCCTGTGCAGCTTCAGATTTCTGGCTGATGCTAGCAAGATGCAAGAGTCCTTAAAAAGATGTATGGAGTGCAGTTAGTAATGACAAGATACACTCCTTGTTTTTTTTGTCTGGGAAATGACTGAGCTGGATGTGGATAAGTTTTGCCAGAAACTTTGCTCTCAGGCTGGGTGCTAATGAGGAAAAATGTGGTGCAAGAGACAGAAATTCAGTGAGGTTGTAAAAGCCTGAAAAGAGACCCATTAGGATGAAATCACTTAGGCAACCTTCGCTCAGGGTTTGGTTTTGTTTTTTTTTTTTTTTTTTTTCACACGGGGCTTTATTTATTGAGATATATGAGCGAGCAAGCATAGGATTAGGTGCTGAATTGTGGGGCTGGTGCTTCCTGCTCCAGAGAGAAGCTGTTTGAAGTTTAAAGCATCAGTCTGATGAAAAAGCATTTAATTCCTCCAGGTCTGTATAAGTGCTTGGAAGTTGCTAATTTTCTTGGGGGCGCACTGAAGGAGCTGTCATGAGGTTGCTGCTCTGCTTTGCGTCTGGTGCTGTTGGACCAACTGCAGCCCAAGCTACTGTGCTCCTGGGGGATGCCCTGGCTCCACGGGATGGGGCTGGTCCCGGTCCTGATCCCATGCTTCACGCATTCGCTTTCAGAGTACAGGAAGCTTGCTCGGTACGAGATTTGGTCTGATCATCTGGCACAGCGAAAAACGTGGTCTGTGTTGGAGAGGCTTGCACACAATTATCATTGGATGCATTTCCAGTGACACGATGTACCTCTTGCCTTGTGGGAAACGAACTTGAAGGAGGTAGTAATCCTGCCCATAGGGTGGCTGCTATAGTATCTGGAATTGTATGGTTTGTAGGTGGCATGTTTGCACCAGGCTTTAAGGGAAAGCTGTTTCTATCTGCGAACAAATGCATGTTTAGAGCACTTTATTTCAAGTATCACGGAGCTTCCCAGTCCAGATCTCTTAAGAAATTTTCTTTCTAACCCCTTTCTCAAACCCCAGGCAGGGACACCCATGGTTGGATGCACCTCGGTCCTGCATTTTATAGCTCCCCCACTAAGGAGTACCCATTAGCACTCTCTCCTCTTTCTAGGAGCAAAGAAGGTTTGAACAAAGCCACAGAAATTTTAACCCGCCTGGGGGTAGAGCCGTCCCACGAGGACTGCATCGCCGTCCAGCACGTCTGCACCATCGTGTCCTTCCGCTCGGCCAACCTGGTAGCCTCCACACTGGGTGCCATCCTCAACCAGCTGCGGGATAACAAGGGGGTTGGCCGCCTCCGGACCACCGTGGGGGTCGACGGCTCCCTCTACAAGATGCATCCGCAGTGAGTCCCTCCGCTCCTGCCGTTGACGCTCTTCACCTGCCCCGGCCTCTGGTTTGCCAAGGGTCGAGCGTGTAACCCCGGGACGTCACCCAGGCGTGCGGTTCGGGTGTGAGATGAGGAGTCTGAAATGTGGGTGTGGGAGTTCGGTCTGAGATGGGGAGCTTAGTGGGAAGGAGAGTTGACTTTAAGTGAAGAAGTAGGGTGAGGTCTTAAAAAAAGCCCCAACAAAACCACAAAGAAAAGAACCAAAACCCTGAGTAATTGGATATTGCAATATCAGTGAAAACTATGGTGGTTTGACTACATACCTTAAGGGATCTCAGTAGACCTCTTGGAAGGTGAGTTTCCTTGTACAAAATATTACTTCCGTGCCCGTGGATTGGGCTTTGATGAGAAGTGCATTAATGCACCTTGATCTCCGTTTTCAATTTAAACTCAGTTGTTTTGAAAATGACTGTGCTAAACCCTATTTTTTTCAGTCTTTTCTGAAGATATACTTGGAAACCAGGGGAAAAAATTGGTGCTTACATTTCGGTGGCTTCTTAAAAACTGTCTTTGTCTTGTTTTTCCCCACATTGAAAGTTACATTTTTAATCAAACAGCTGCTTAGATTTACATAGAAATCAGAGAGGAACTTGAGCTCTTCTGTTGTGAGTGTACCTGGTCCTGGTAACAGAGTTTGGTGTGAGTCTTAGTGTCAAAAATAACCCCAGTGCCCAAGCCCTAACGCTGTGGATGTTTGGGAGAGGCTGCTGGCCTGTGTGCACTGGGAGAGCAGCACCTGCGTAAGGGTTTCCAAGTTCAGAATAAAGAAATGGAAGGAATATGCAGTGTGCAGGTGTGATTTATGCACACATGGTAAAAGGCTTTTATTTAGTGGTGATAACAAGTCAGTTTCCAGTCTGGGCTGTAGGATTTAGCTGTGGGTACCGAAGAGGAGCGGAGGCAGAGCATACAGGCCGTACCTTGACATTGGAGCTGGCTGGGAGGGCTGAGTGTCATTTACGAGGAAATTTTTGAAAGGAGAAATAGGTTTAACGTTTACATTTTCAGTTTCTCATTATCTTGTTGAAAAAAATACTTTCCTTCGTTAAAAGAAAAACGTAAAATTTTGGCAAACAAAAAAATTTGCAAGAATGCTATTTTGACTAGCTTTTCCAGTTGGGCAGGTCTAGGGTGTGTTAAGATAACATACACGGGCGATTTTTGTTTCTGAACTGTTATCCCACAGTGACTTCAGGACAGTTTGATGACCCCAGGAGAGGGGATCGGAGCCTAGGCGTTTCTCCCATCTAGGGTCAGGTTCAGGGGAGGAGACTCTGATGCTCCCCCCGGCTCTTTGCTGGCTTTTCTTAGAAGTTCAGGAGGAAAGAGGCCGTAGGGAGGAACTGCTCTTTCCTACTTGGGAGGCTGTGGCTAGTTGGGGTGTGATGAGGCTTCTCGCTTCCTTCGCAGTCGGTCCTTGTTGGCAGCATAAATTTGGGGGGCCGTGGGGGAGGTAAAGCAGACGGCGGGCTTGCAGCCTCCCCTCCCCGCAGGTACGCCCGGCGCTTGCACAAAACCACCCGGCGCTTGGTGCCGGATTCGGAAGTGCGATTCCTGCTGTCGGAGAGCGGGAGCGGGAAGGGAGCGGCGATGGTGACGGCGGTGGCGTACCGGCTGGCGGAGCAGCACCGGCTCATCGACGAGACGCTGGCTGAGTTCAAGCTCACCCACGAGCAGCTGCTGCAGGTGAAGAAGAGGATGAGGGCGGAGATGGAAGCGGGGCTGAAGAAGAAGACTCATGAGACTGCCAAAGTGAAAATGCTGCCCACCTTCGTCCGCAGCACGCCGGATGGGACAGGTAGAGGCATGCCCTCGCTGGACTGAGGGCACCGGCTCGGCTGAGGGGTGCCCAAAGTGGGCTCCCAGCGGTGGGGTTTGGATTTGGGGGAGGGTGAGCAGATCTGGTGCAATGGAAGAGGAGCCTCCCGAGTGGTGCAAAGGAGGAAATCTCAGCCCCGGGCAGGGCAGCCTGTACTTGCCCTTGTGCTGGTTGCTGGCAGCCTGGCCCTATGTCCTTGCCCGAGGGTGTAAGCGAGCCATGGCCGGGGGGAGAAAACCACAGCTGGGCTCATAATCCAAACCCATCCGAACTCTGGTCACACAGCCTGGGCAGTTCTTTGCATTTCAGGGTGGCTGGCCAAATTTCCACTTTCCCTCAGGGAACAGTTGTATGGGTCCTCTTTCCCTTACCGGTTTAAAACCAAACCAAACCAAAAAACCACAAAAAAAAAAAAGGGCTGAATTAATCAGAGCAGGATCTAAAATCCTCCTTTGACTAAGATCTTCCCAACTGAATTTCTAAGAGATTATATCGAAGTGCTTTCTGGAGAAAGAACTTTTTTAGGTTTTGCTTATGGTTAAAGAACCTTTAAATATATACACATATTCTTTTACAGAGAACGGAGACTTTTTGGCACTTGACCTTGGAGGGACAAACTTTAGAGTTTTGCTGGTGAAAATCCGCAGTGGTAAAAGGAGAACAGTTGAGATGCACAACAAGATCTATGCCATTCCCATAGAGGTGATGCAGGGAACAGGAGAAGAGGTGAGTATCTGTGTTTTCTCTTTTGCAGCACTGCTGCTTTTTAAATACCTTCTTAACAGCATGTAACATGTACAATTTCAAATGCACGACTTTTCTCTTTAAAGCTGTTTGATCACATTGTTACCTGCATTTCTGACTTCCTGGATTATATGGGGATAAAAGGCGCACGTCTTCCTCTAGGCTTCACCTTTTCCTTCCCTTGCAAGCAGACCAGTCTGGATGCTGTAAGTTCCGTAGTATCTTTTGAATCTACTGTTTTGCTAATGCTGGGCCTGATTTCTCTGCCTTCATATCATCGACGTGACGCTTACGGGGAGGTTGTACAAGGGGAGGGTTCGTGCTCTGACCCTGACCAGTACAGCTGCTCCTATAAATAGTTCCTTTAAAGGGAGTAATGCAAATGCTGCTCAGCCCATGGCTGTGACAGATAAGAGCATTTAAATTTTCCACGATGGTGGTGATATCCCTTTTTTAAGGTACCATGTTTTTTCCAGTCATATAAACCTGCTGGACAGTGATACTTCCCTGTGAGCAGTAAGCAAAAGTCCATCCCTGCTGCCAGTGCCTGTTCCCCAGCTGAACTGGTCCCACCGGATGGACCAGGGTCTGCTGGGCTATGTCACCCTAAGGGTGACAGTGTAGCCTGCAGCATGTCCCTGTCAAGTGTACCCTTTTTTTTTGCTTTCATGTTTAACTCCTTCATTGCCACATACTTCCACCAACTCCACCTGTGCAGCTGTTAATAGTTTCCTGTCTATTTAGCACTTTTTTGAAGAAAGGCATATGTTCTGTCATGATGCTTTTTTTTTTTTTTGAGTTTGTTGTTTCTGTCGCTTTTTTTTGAGTTTGTTGCGTTGCTCTGGAAATTCGGAGACCAAGCGTGATTAGTTGCTTTAGATGCAAATTCCACGTATATAAAGAGATATTAATTTTCATAGAGACTCTTCTGTGTAACCTCACGCTAAAGTGTTTGAAATATCAAGTGTACAGAATATCATTGGAGTCTTAGTGAAAATAAGATGAATATTCCTATATAAGGAAGGAGGAAATAGGCAGTGATGTTGGGAGCAGCCTTCAAATGTCCGGCTCTAAAATGATGTCATCTTGCTGATGATAGGAAGCTTGGTCAAGCCAGGGAGACTTTGGAGTGTGACTGAGAGAGAAGACAGGTTGTTCAGCAAAGCGTAGCACCCATGTTGGTGAATACTGGAGAACCTCCTCCGTGAGCTGAGGGCCCCTATGAGTCTGTGTACTGACTGACCATAAATATTCATGGCCATTTGCTGGGACTGTGGGGTGAGAGCTGCCGTGTGCGATAACCTGTGGTCACTTGTGTGAAGCGTTGTGATTTTGTGCTTTTACGGACTGGGGAGGTGGGCGCATGCAGGGAAATAATCGGATAGAAACGCTCAGTGATTGTCCCTTAGAGGATTGTAGGATTTTGGGAGCAATCTGTAGCGCAGCAGGAAGCTCGATAACCTATTTTCTTTCTTTTTAGGGTATCCTTCTCAATTGGACAAAAGGCTTCAAAGCTACAGACTGTGAGGGAGAAGATGTGGTGTATTTGCTTAGAGAAGGAATTAAAAGAAGAGAGGTGATTTTTCTTTGGTTTTCTTTTCTTTTTCTCCTCCTACTTCTCCCTCCCATCCAGACTTGACAGACCTCGTGGGTCAGGATGGCTCCTTCTCGCAGGGTTTCTGTGCCTTGAGGACATGGGCTGTGCCTCCTGTCCTGCACAGAAGGCGTTTGCCTTGCAGCAGGTCCAGATGCAGCAGCCTCTGATGCCATGTTGCTGTGCTGGTTCTGATGCTTACGTGTAGCCTGTACCACCACGTAGGACAGTCTAGAGGGTACACAGTGGAAATGGGAGAGTTCGGCCACCAAACCGAAATTGCTACTCAAAATGAGCTACACTGGGGATTTCGCTTCATTGCTTGTTTTTTTCCCCAGAGGCTTCTAACTTGCTAAATTTGGCAGAACTTGCAAGGCTTCTGTCAAACCCTGTGGCAATTTGCACTGCATCAGAGCATGAAGAAAGCAGGAGTTTTCAATATAGCGATTGTAGGAATGCACCTCAGTGCTCCCTAAATGACAGTTTCTCCCCCTCTCGACCCTTATCTTGAAAAAGCCTCAAGCAGCTTAGCCAAAACTTTCTAGGAAGGGAAGAAAAATAGCCTGAAGAGAGCATTGTTCAGAGTTTTTATCAGCAAGTGAAAAGGATGTCTTAAAAACCTTTTCTACTGGATTTGCTACTGCACTGCTGTAATACAGAATGGCAATAGCCCTCTACCATGTGCCTATATACAAGATCTATACTTAGATAAAGCCAAAGAGAACAGCCAGGAATATACTTTCTTCTGAAGACATAGTCTGTCCTAAGTAGAGTATGCAAGGAGCCTTAGCTACCTGCTGGTAGATTAAGTTCCTATTTTCGCATGTGTAAAATCAGGCTGGTATTTTCAGTTGTTTGTTTCCAGTGTATTTTGACAGCTGTGTGCTCCTTTTGTGTCCCCTTTTGTGTGAGGGGTTGCCCCAAACCCAGAGTTCTCACTGTTGTATTTCTCTCTTCCAAAGGAGTTTGACTTGGATGTGGTGGCTGTGGTGAATGATACAGTGGGGACAATGATGACTTGTGCTTATGAAGACCCAAACTGTGAAATTGGACTCATTGTGGGTATGTGTTAGAGCTGCTTTTTATTTGGCACTTTTTTATTAAACGGCATGTCAACACGTCTGTCTGTGTTCATGGAGACCATCCCCGTGGTTAACCGAAAATATAGCTAGGGTGTCCAGGAGTGAAAGATTTTGAGATTAAAAACTATCCCTTCAGACGCAAGCTGCATGAAGTTGTTAGGAGCAAAATTCAACAGCCAGCTTACTTCTGTCTACAGTCAGTTGAGATAAGCACAGGCTCTAATGCTGAACAAATCCCGCCTCTTTTATCTGGGAAAGGCACCGTGCTGCTTGTGAAACAAGCAAACGTGGGCTCAGGTAGCTTCACCAGCTCCTGGAGTATCTGTTACTTTAGCCCATGAGAGTTTCCCTGCCGGGGTGTTCAGGTAGCCCACAGCTTCCCTCGAGCATGTGGTCTCTCAGAATAAACTTGTAAAGCACAGCCACAGTTCCCGAATGGCATGTGATGGAAGGCTCTGATAGACAAAGTGCAGCGACTGATAGCTCCCTTCCCAGCAGTGAGACAGCTGACATAATTCCACGGGCAACTGCCGATGCCTTTGCAAATGCCACGCTTGGGGTGCCTGAAGCATGGGGTGGTGTGAATTCCAAAAGCTGTCCAGAGAAATGAGCTGTCGGTGGGAGAGAAGGGGACAAGGCACCTGCAAGCTGTAAGAACGCTTTCAGTTGTAAGGTGGCTCGTAGGAAAAAAAAAACCAAAAAAACCCGCCACCAATTTCTCCTCCAGACAGTTGGAAAATGTCCAGGATGAGTCAGCACAGTGCAGCGTGGGTAGGAAGCTGTGTCTGCGCAGCTCCGTCGGTGCCGTGTTTTCAGGGACAGAGTTCCCTGCAGGAAGGACAGCGTGTCCTTGGGGTGCTGAGAGCATCGTCTGAGGACCGTCTGCTGCAGCCCTGCCAGAAACGCCATCCAGCCAGCGTGTCTGTGTGCAGAGCAGGGGGTCGGAGGTGGCCTGGGTATATTTGGGATAACGAGAGCGAAAGCCCCGGGGGCTCTGACAGCTCCCTCTGCCCTGCCTGGATTGCCTTGGCCAGATTGATGGTGCTTGCTGAGGAACCTGCATGAGCTGGCAGTCGCCCTGCTCTCCCCAGTGCAGGGAGGTGGGTGAACTTCCCCGCTGTTGCTTGGCAGGGAAAAATATTCTTGGAAGGGTGAGTTCATGTCATGCT
The DNA here is from genome assembly GCA_035590195.1 of Aviceda cuculoides. Lineage (NCBI taxonomy): Eukaryota > Metazoa > Chordata > Aves > Accipitriformes > Accipitridae > Aviceda > Aviceda cuculoides. The sequence continues at coordinate 3,207,644 of JAVJGG010000094.1, forward strand.
GGTTCCCTGTCTCTGCCTGGTGCCACCTCTCCCACCCAGGAGGGTCTCCACTGCTGAATACTTTGGAAACTGCCACTGATGAGGCCAGGTCTCTGCTTTTCATCTGCTGGCAACAGGAGATCATCTAAAAGCCTGTCAGTCTAACAGCCTGTATTGAGTAGGTATCGACATATTCAGGCAGCCCTTACTTAGCTCATTCTGGGTGACGAGAGTTGGCACTGGGAGGTTGGCCAGTGCTGATGGTCCACAGCTGGGTTTGGTCTGGTTTGGTCCTGCAAACTTGGGTCTCGGTTTGCAAGCCCAGACTTTCCCCCTCCAGACCCTGTGCTGTGGCTCAGCTCTCCTGCAGCAGGCGAGTACTGTGGGAGGATCTATTTTTGCTCAGACTTTATTGATATAGTACCCTAAAAAAGATCACAAAGGAAAACGGACTTGCTGATATAATTGGTGTAGAATCTGTGATGCAGGGCTAAATGAGAGTTCGGTAGGCAATTTCAAGAGAACTTTTGCCCCAGGTAGGAGCAAAAGCTGCCTCTCTTTGCTAATAAAGCTTTGTTCCCTAAGGCCTCTGTGTACATGGAGCACTTCGTAGTTGCCAGGCTCCTCAGGATCCCCTTTAAGCAGAATCAGATATGGCATCATTTCAACATGGAAGTAACTTTCCTGCCGGAGAAACTATTTAAGCAATTTGAATCAGCAAAAAAACAAGCAAGAACTGAAAAATACCCTGCAATTAGCTGGTAAAACCCTTGGGGTTTTCTTTGCCCCGTGCCTCAAAACTTGCTGAGGTTTTCAGTTCGGCAAATTTTCCCCTGAATTTTGTGGGTCCATAGGCTTTGTGGGAGGTGGTTCCTAACTTCAAAACCCAGCTGGTTGCTTGCTGTGGTTTTGGGTTCAGAAGCACGTGAGGGTTGGTGTGCCACAAAAGTGGTTGTGACATTTCAAATGATGATTTTACTTTGCCATTCAGAAAAAGCACTTTCAAGGTCCCCCCGAAGGTTTTGTCAGGGCTGTTGTGCTTGTTCTAGTGTCGTTTTGTTCCAAAGAGTAATTTCAGTATTTTCTTCTTTCAGGAACTGGCAGTAATGCCTGTTACATGGAAGAGATGAGAAACATAGAGATGGTGGACGGTGAGCAAGGACGGATGTGCGTGAACACGGAGTGGGGAGCGTTCGGGGATAATGGATGCCTGGACGATATCAGGACAATATATGACAAAGCAGTTGATGACTATTCACTAAATGCTGGAAAGCAAAGGTACTGCAGTATAAATGGTGTGCTAAGCCAGACTGCCTTAAATGCTTTTAAGAGAGAATGGGATTTCTCCCAGTTGGAGAAGGGAGAGGTTAAGAGGGGAAAATGACTGCAGCCCTGCTATCCTGTGGGATCTCCTCTAGCGTGCTTTTTCTGGTCGCTGCTTTTTTGCAGCTTGTTTGCTGCCATGGGACTGCAGCAGGGTTTTTGGTGAGAACTTCAAGAGTCTTGAAATTACTGAGACCCTTTTTCTCATCCTGTGTTGTACCGAGGGGGTTAAGATGGCTTGTCATTCTTTTGCTCTTGGCCTCAGGTTAATCTCTTTAGTTGAACTCTGTTCGTAGAGGGCTCTGCCTCTAGAAATCCTCAGCCTAGATGAGCCAGTGTGGTTGGAGCTTGGAGCTGCTCAGTCTAAAGCAGTCAGGAGCTTTCTAGCAGTTGCAGCCAGCTCTGACTTCAGGCAATTTTCTGGATAAAATATGTCACGTTAGAGGACTTGCCTTTCTTGGCCCTGGAGGTTGGTCCCCTTTTGGGGACCCAGCTCTTGTTTGGGCAAGTGCCTTCCTGTCCCGTTCAAGAAAGGGCTGCCCAGCACCGATAAAACTGGGCTGAGACTGCTGCATGCCCAGACTACAGTTTTTCATAATTTCTCTGTAGCAATGCTTTGATGCCAGGAGCTTTTAAGAAGATTTTGTGATTAGAGTAAATCTGCCTGAAAACCTGGGGGATGCAGACAAGTTGGCAGGTCCCTTGGGAAGCTCTTTAGAAGTTAGGGCACAAACAGACCCAGAGGGGCAGATGCTGAGCGAGCTTGATGCAGCGGCAGAGATGGCGTGGAGTAAGGAGCCAAAGGCAGTAGCGGAGACTGCCAGAGGGAATAATTTATTCCAGAGAGAGTTAGGCACTCAGGAGGAAGGACACTTGCTGAGTACAAGCCTGAGAGAGCTCATAGTATTAAATGGACTGCGTGGCCTGCTTCCAGCAGGATGGCGTGCTGGGCTCCGCTCAATCCAGGGCAGAAACCCTGCTTTAGAGCTTCAGGAGGTGAAATAAAGGATGCATCACTGAATGCACTTTTCAAGAAATGGAAAAGTGTTTAGTTCTCATTTGTAAGGGCACAGCTTATGGACCCCAAAACGCTCCATTCAAACCAGAATGATGCGGAAGAGGAAGGAGCATGAAGCAGATTCCTGCCCTCCTCAGCACAGGGCTGCCCTGTACTTGTGCCGAGCATCGCTCGTGGACCGCTCCTTGTCGTGTGCCGGGAAGAGGTCTGCAGGTGGAAGATATTCCCTCTCTCTAGCCTGGGGACAAGCCTGCAAGTGGGAAACTCGGGTCCTGCGTGCAAAGTGGGGGGCAAGGGGTTCAAGACAGCTTGGTTCCTCGCCCTGGTTTTTGGACTACTGGAAACCAGGTGGTGGAATTAACTGAAAAGCATAAACCAAGCGTGGACCCCCAGCTTGCAGTTTACAGGTCAGTGATCCTGCGAACATGCCAGACATGCTTTTTCATGCGTTTTATCTTTCATGGGTTTTGCAGCACAGGACTCCCTTAGAAACACTGCACTCGCAGTGACTGTACCTTATGGTTTTCCTGTAATTTTCTGCACAGAGCCACTGAGCTTTTTCTGTGGAAGGTTTCAGCTGTGCTTCGAGAGGGCTCCCAAATGTTGTGCAGTGGAGACAAGTTTTCCCTGGGGTCCACTCAGGGCTGTCACTGGGGGATGCATGGCAAATCTGGCTTTCATCTGGGTGTTGTTCTGCTCTCTGGCAACAGGTTTTCGTTCCTTCCAGCTGGGAGAAGTACCAGCCATCATTAACAACAGCCTGGCTGGGGGAACATGGTAGTGAGGAATAGATGAAGTGTTTGTAGATGGGCTCACAAGGCTTCCCACTGAGGCTTCATGCTTTTTCTTGCCCAGTTTTTCTAGTAAATGGCCATTCTGTGTAAATCAGATTGCATATTTCTTGTCCCCAATGTGTGCGGGCAGGACACCTGGCTGATAACGCAGCTGCGATGCTGCCTTTGCAAATGTGAGCAGCGTCCCTCTGAGCTGTGCCGCTGTCTTTCGTTGCAGGTACGAGAAAATGATCAGTGGGATGTACCTGGGGGAAATAGTCCGCAATATTTTGATTGACTTCACCAAACGGGGGTTCCTGTTCAGAGGCCAGATTTCAGAGACGCTGAAGACCAGACATATCTTTGAAACCAAGTTCCTTTCTCAGATTGAGAGGTAAGGGCACTGCGTGGGAGGCTGTTTAGTGTGAAATAGTGTGGTAATGCTCATCTGGTGACACTGTTGGAGGGGAGGGACAGCTGCAGAACATTGCGTCATTATCCAGAGATAATTTTGGTTTCAGTAGGAGCCTGCGCATGTGCGGAAGGACTCTTACAACATCACCTGAATTTCTAGCAATGCTCACCGCTAAATATTGGGAAGGGCTGTCAGGGATTCCCTTACTGTATCATTTCATTTGCTTGCTTGGGAGTCAAGTCAGTTTGCTGTGCCCCTTGTTCGTCTGGCTATAATTGTTGAACTGAAAGAACACTAGCTGAATGAGCACTTTTTTTACTGGATATTTTTGTGTCTTTGTTGCTCGGACTCTGTATTTTAAAGTAATCTCAAAGCCTGCTGAGTCTTTATGGGGGGAAAAACCCCAAGTCGGTCATGAAAAATATTTTCCTGAAATGCCCTCTGGTAAGAAAAGAGAAGGGGAAGCAATGCAGAGCTGGACTTAGAGCCTCTCTTGCTGCCTGCGCCCCTCTCCTGCACTGCAGCGTGGTGCTGGGGTGAATGAATTTGCATTCCCCGAGGTCTCTTGCGCTGGCAGGAGAGGCTGCTGCCCGCTGCGGGCGCATGGATGCTGGGTGCACGGGGGTGGCAGCGGCTCGATTGAGGGGAAAGCTTTAATTTAACACTGTGCTCTTCTGCTTCTGCAGTGATAGGTTAGCCTTGCTGCAGGTGCGAGCCATCCTCCAGCAGCTGGGGCTCAACAGCACCTGCGATGACAGTATCATCGTCAAGACTGTGTGTGGAGCGGTGTCGAGGCGAGCAGCTCAGTTGTGCGGCGCCGGAATGGCTGCGGTTGTAGATAAAATTAGGGAGAACAGAGGATTAGAGCACCTGGAGATAACGGTTGGTGTGGATGGGACTCTGTACAAACTACATCCACAGTGAGTATTCACCGTCTCAGCATTTTTTTTGCCTGGGATCTGTAGCGCATTGCTTGTATATCCTTTCACTTGATGCACCAAGCTGTCTCTCTTACTTGCTAGGGTAAGAGCTAGGGCAAAGAAGTCTTAGTCAGGGGTGGTCAGGGCTTTCTGGAGGGCAACGAGAGGATCAAGAAGGGCTTGTGAAGGATCCTTGGGGCAGTGACAAACTGAAGGGGACGCAGCTTGCCGAACAAGTTGTAAGCCGCACAGCAAGGGAGGGATCTCTTGCCCTCTGCGAAGGCAATGACAGAGCTGAAATGCTCGGTGCCTCTTTGGAGGATGTTTCTTTGCAGCGTGTAGAGGAGACGGGCCGCCGCGAAGCAACGGCGGGTGAGGGCAGGGGTCTGAAAGAGCTGGCGGCAGGAGGAGGAGAGGACTAGTGCCCATCTTTGGTGTGTATGGAGGGAGATGGGTGGGAAGGAGGCAACTGTACGTGGTCTCTTCTCTCCCCTTTGCTGTGGTGCTAGCAATCCGGGTTAACCCCATGCAGACAGAGAAGCAGGGGTAGGATGCAGGTGCTTTTTTCCCTTAACTCCCACTGCTCCCAGTCTTCAAATCCACCCTAGTTTCCAGCGTTTTAGTTCTTTCCCGGTGAAAGGGGGAGCACCGCAAAGGCCCGTGGCAGTGCTACGCTCTGCAGGTGCTGCGGGACCTCCCTCACCCACTGCCGTTGTTTTCCTTTCGCAGCTTTTCAAGGATCATGCACCAAACAGTCAAAGACCTGGCACCCAACTGCGACGTGACCTTCCTGCTGTCGGAGGACGGCAGCGGGAAAGGGGCAGCGCTCATCACAGCGGTGGGATGCAGGCTTCGTGATGCCGAGCAGAACTGAACTCCGCAATCCTAGCCCCGATTCTGTCTTGTGAGCACTTTCTCATAAAGCAGCGACTGCATAGTCAGAACTGGTAAAAACCCAGAACTCACTGCTTTATCGGGGAAAAAAAAAAATACAACTAATGACATAAAAATTAGGATACAAGATAGAATGTGTGCTGTTAATAATATCTCCTGTTTCTGGACCCCAATCTGCATGTTTCTTATTCACCTTGTTGGTACCTTCCCCATCTGTAGGTCATGGAAAAATCAGTCTATAATTTCTGCAGCTGTCAAAAATCAGTTGTTGTCTGAGATGAAATTGCCCCCAAGTGATGTGCGTTGAGAGCTACCGTTGCATCGTACCAAATGTGTTCTTTGCAGCATCCTGTTAAGCGCACTGCCAGCACGCTGACCACCAGACCTGGGTGTTGATGCTTTTAGTGAAGGAGAAGCAACAGTTCCCTCCTGCATATCTACCTGCTGTTGTTTCGTCTAAAGCGATTGTGAAAACATTATGGTGTGTCAGCACTGTGCACGCACGTAACTCTATAGTGGGACTTGACAATGCGACTTACTTGCTTCCTTGATGCCTGTTTTGTCATGGTAAAAGTAAACGCCCTTGTCCCACAGATCTGGTTCCACTGGTATTTCCCATTGCTTCTGTGAATAGTGTTGTGTTACTGGGCGAAATCCGTCACGTTTCAGCAAGAAATCCCTAAAGAGTAAAACAAAGTGGTTGGTGATTGGGGTAATCCAAATCTCCAGACCCGGGAAATCCCCTCCATGGGCTGTGCATCGGTAGATGTATGGTCCCTACATGGGCTGTGCTGTATTCTTCTGTTTAAGAGTTCTTATAAAAAATATTTTCTATCTCTTCTTGTTAGTCTAGATCAGAGCACTGCAGCTGCCCTTCTACTGAACCTGCAGCTGGACAGTGTCACTCGGATGTGTATACTTCCGTCTCTCGCCTTAAATGGGTATTCGCTTCCATGCAAAGCTTTAATCTTTAATACTGTTAAGCAGCCACTCAAAACACAAACACTCAGCTAGAGTTAGTGATCAGAAAGGAATACGAGGGTTTGATTTTGAGCTTGCCTTTGAGGACCCGGGTGGGTAAACTAAACAAACCACAAAGCCAAAATCGGACCCAGCTTATTCCGAGGAGTAAAGCAACCACGAAGATCATATACACTTGGTGTATCCTGTCCTCTGTCGAGTCGATGCCATTATTATATTTGCATACCAGTTGCATTACTTAAATTGAGAAGCAGTTAGGAAGGCAAATGCTGAATAACATTTGCAAGTCACGCCACTTTCTGCAAAGAGGGAGACCACACAGTAGTCCTTAATTCCTGCTCTTCTACCAAAAATGCATTTGAGATGTCTGCATGGTTTTCCCTGCTGCCTTTTCCTGCAGAAAGTAGATGGAAATTTGCAGGCTACTCCTCTTTGTCCTCGTTCCACTCCCCTAAGATTTGGATTGCCCTACCTATCGATAACATTTCAATATGCATTATGGTGCACTGTGAGTGAATGTTGTAAAGTAACATGTGAGTCACAAACAGTCATTGCAGCTTTAAGTGTGTGTCTACCTGAAAAATTGCATGCCTAACTGGTTTTGCAAAGGTAGAGAGTCTTTTTACTTTGCACACTAGTAGCTCTGATACTAGTGTTACGTGATACTTGTGAAAATATTAAACTTTTTTGATGTGCGTTAACTGGTGTTTAGTGGTTCTTTCTGGAAGAGGTGCTGTTGGCTGGTGGCTTAGTGCTTTGGGAAGAGCTATTGTGTAGGGAGAGCTGCAACCTAATCCCAGTGGTGCCTGCGTTTTGTGTGTGCGTTTTTATTCCCGGGCATTCGGGGTCAGATTCAAACAGGGTGGATTTCACCCAGGTCCCCATGCCTCGTGTTTCCTAATGTAGTTCAGCAGAGGCACAGAGCTGACAACGCCCAAATCTTAGGGGCCATGTAGCTTGTCCGGGTGCATCTGCAGTGCAGGAAAACCTCAGCCCGCTGCACCAAAGCCGATGTGATTATATTCAGGCTTTGCCAGATACGCAGCGACGGATACGTTACAGTCGCTTTGTCCCCGCAGAAGTCTGCTGCGTGTCGGAGTCCGTAAGCTCCTTGTGTGCATAGGGTTAACGTTTGCAGAATCACAGTGTCGGGTGCTCATACGCTGCTGGTTTGCAGGTCCTGTGTTGGAGTTGCATACGAAAGCTCCTTTTGCATACACTAAAGTTGTCCTTCTCCAATAACCCATTCTACGTTACAGCCTGAATAGTCTCTGACGCCCTTGATGTGCAGCTATGACCCCAAATGGGAGACAGAAGAAGGTGAGAAACTTTTTGGGCGCAGGGGACACGTTGCATTTTAATTGCTTGAAGATTTGCAAGTCTTATGCCTGCCATGGGCAGTGCTGTAGGGGTGGTGTGAGCTGTGCCTGGGGACCTGGGTTTGGAGCTCTTCAGCATCTGAGGGCTAGGCTCGGTGCAGGATAGAGGGTGAATGAGAAGTGGAAGTTAAACTTGGTCTCAGGGTGACTGTGAGTTTTGGAGATGCTGGCATAGGTCGCTTTGTTTATTGGATCCAGCTCATAACAAATAGGGAGTGAGTTTGTGTTTCTAACAGCGCAACTTTTCCTACTGTGGACCATAGGTGATGTACTTGATAAGACACGGCAGTTCTTTTCCAAAGGGAGACCTGGTGGGATTTCCATTTCCAGACTACTTCTTACCCCTAGGAAACTGTTCCAAGTGAATCACAAGCTATAACTGTCGGAAGAAATGTCTCCAATGTTATCCAAGCAATGACTGAGATGTCTTACTTAAAGCTTTTAGGCTTGGTGAATAAAATCATAGTCCTCTTAATTGTTAAGCTGTAATTACTGCAATATGAACACAAAAACCTTATATTTCCTGGGGAAAAGACCATTTGCATACCACTGTTGTAATGTCATCCGCTCCTTACTCCTCTGGGGGTTCTCTCAGAAGCCTTTTGAATGGGTTTTAAAACAAGCAGACTTTGTTTTGTTTTGTTTTCTTAAGAAAATAGCAGAAGGCAAAATAAAGTGTTTCTGAACTTCTGAACCCCGTTCTGTGCTTTTTGTTCGTTCCTTTGCCATAAAAATGAGATTCTTCAAATGTTTTTCTTAACTGACTGTAGGGACTGCGTTGCTGCGTAGAGCACAAAAAACTGTGCGGAGGAGGGATTTAATGCTGACCCGGAGATGTTTTACTGCTGCGTGGTATTTAATCATGTCTATATTTATATGAGGAATTGCATGTATTTACCATGGAGCATGGTGTTCCTCTTACCTCATATATCACAGGAAATCATGTAGTCTGCCTTGGCATGCTTTTTCTTCCAGTGTCTAACAAGGGCACGGAGCTTCTCCGCTTTCTTAACTGTTGCTGTTTCTAGCGGAGAAACTTCTCAGGATCTGCAGCGCGAGTCCTTCAGGGCACGGGGAGTTTTTGGGAGAGGTACTGCTTATGTATACGAAATAGTGAACTCTGTGTGTAAGGTGTCCTTCAGTTCCTCGGAGCAAGAGCCTTCGCGACCTCTAGTCTGATCCCAGAGATGTTTGCCTTGCAGAGCGTCCCTCCCAAATTGTTTTGAATCCCTTCTGAAGGAGGACTTGGTGGTGGTTGTCTGTAAGTAACTGCCTCTTACTGCTCTCCCTCTGTCCTGCGCGCACCCCACCAGTGCAGTCTCGGGAGCGGCGGGCTGGCCAGTTAAGAGGACTGGACAGGTAACATCTAGGCGAGAAACTACCTCCTGGAATGATTCAAAATAATGAACTTTTTAAGAAGGGCATATAGCCCTGTGCTCTGTCGTCCCATTAGCGAGACAAGTTTGTTGGGCCTCTGTGTAACGTAATTGTTCTCCACAGCAACCAGAGAGGTGAAGAAGATTAAGTGGAGAAGGAAGATGTATCTGCCGGTTCCTGTATTGAAACAGACTTGGGAAAATCATATCCCTGAGCGCTCTTTCAGTTCAAGCCACGAGTCTTTTCTCTGAATTTACTGCAGAACTTAAGCCTGGCAACACTTTGTAGTTTTGCTTTCACAGAGAAAAGGGGAATATTTCGAATAACTGGATTCGTTAACAGTGTAGGAGCTTTTCGTGTGCAAAGGTATGGCTCTGTGATATTATATACACATATATATAAACCTGTTACGAAAGGTGAGGGTGATTGTGAGGGGATACTTACCACACCAGTATTAAATGCTGTATTACTTTTATATAATGTTTATATTTCAGCTTCTTCTGTTTTGCATGCCTGCACATAATGCCTCAGGCTTCGAAGATGACATATTTCAGCCTTTATTTTCGTATCTGAGAAGAGAAGAACAGTGATGATAAAAAATATGGGGTAAGTCTGGAAAGGGAAGATGAAGGGACAATCTGGGAAAAGACAGCAATGGGTCAGGCTGTGGTTAAGACTAAGAGGAGGTAAAGGAGGCGGATTCAGAGTGGATCCATGAGCCCTGGCCAAGCCAGTGAGCATCCCACACCTGGCTCCTGACTTTTCAGAGAGCCTCGCTCTCCGAATTAGGCACCACGATTAGCTATGTGAAGTTAGAGGAATCGCTTGGGCACAGTTTAATAGGAAAATGGCATCGTATTTTGGTACAAGGTTATAGAAATCCATGCAATGATGCCATCTTAAGGAACTGTTTCTCGCTTTTAACCGATGAGAGATGGTGCTGGCGAAATTGCAGGCATGAAAATCCCAGAACTCAGACAATTTGCAGGGCAGGCTTTTCAGTCTGGCTGTGTTAGTATTTGCCTTTGTTGTAAACAAGTTTTGCTTCACAGTCTTGTCCTCCTTGGGGCTGCTGAGCCATGGGACTTCACTGCCCACGCAGCCCCGAGGGTCCATCCAAACCAGGCCAGATGTACCCCGGCCTTTCTGCTCCATCACCTCTTTTCCATTCCAGATTTAAGTGTCTTGGTGGAACAGAAAGAAGGAGATCGCTGTCTGGAAGAGAATAATTGATATTCTACTGATTGGCACTGACTCAGGTCTGCTTCGCTGCTTTTTTGACCTTATGGGCAAAGTCTCTCTGTTCTGTATCGCAGTTGTTGGTGTAAGGGAGGGCTGAACTTGCATCCATAGCTGGGTGATATTTGGACCTACGTGGATGTTAGTATTATCAGCAGACTGCTTTCAATGCTGATGGCATCTGAAAAAGTCCCATAGGAAACAGTTGCTCTAGAAAAAAAGACCTGCCTCGGGCTTCTACTTCTGCCTTGAAATGGTGTATTAGGATAGAGCCAGAGCCGGGAGGAGAAAATCAAAGCGTTAGCTGGGTGAGGGTAAACGATGTCTTCTCTTTCTCATTCAGCTGAGTTTCTGTGCTGAAACTTGTTGTTCTTGACTTCCTACGGGTTGTCTGGTAAAGAGATGGGGTTGTAAGTTTAAGTTTGTCTTTCTCAGTTGCTGTTATGCACGGACACCACCGGAAGGCTAATTTGAAGCCAGAACGAAACCTGTAAATGTAAGAAAAGAGACTAAATGGTGAAATGGTCTTTTTAATTGCACAGAGAAAGAACAAATGCGTGACTTGGTTCTACCTCTGAATGACCGTGGCAATAAAAAATTTCTATGGCAATCAAAGGAGTGAGGTGAAGAGCTAAATGTAAAAAAACATGGAGGGAAGTGCAATAGGAGTTTATGATTAGATATCCTTGTTATTTTAAGTAAATATGTAAGATCAGTAAAACAGCAGGATATTTGATGTGCTCAGTAGAAGGTGTTGATCGTGCTGATAACAGCATTTGTGAGAAGGAGAGCATCTGAGGAAAATACATGTGTTTTTACCCCCTGGAAGCTTTTTAAAAAAACATGAGTAATTAAATGAGGAAGCTGTCTCCTTTCTGAGAGAGGAGGATGCTTTGGGGTGTTTCACATTAAATGTAGATTGGCTGAAAGGGCTGCAAAACTGCCTTCTTTTGCGAGCGAGCTTACGGGCTGTTTGAAACACTCTCGAGGAGTGAGCCTCCCAGCATCGCTCTGGAGTTAGGCGTTTTGCTGGTGGAATCCCAGCGAAACGGCGCGGGAGGTGCTGGAGGAGGTGTGCTGGTAACCATTTATCACCCCTAAAGCTCACCGTGCAGGCGGCTGGGCTGAAGAGGGATGCGGGTTCGGGAGAGGTCTGGCAGCGGGCCGTGCAGGCAGGATTTGGCACGGAGCTCTGCGGGGCAGCATCCCGCGTTCGGCCGCACCAGCGTCCCGAGAGCAGCCCGTTCTCAGCGCGGAGCAAGAGGGACATCTCTTGGCACCGCGGGGTCGCGCTCTCCCAGCCGCTGGCTCGCTCGTGGCAGCGTGCCCAGGTGGGACTCTCGGCAGGTCACCCGTGGGTGGGCTACTGCTGCTCCCCACGGGGGGTGAGCCCGCCGCCCGCCCGGGGGCGGGGGGGGGGGCTCAGGGTTGCGCTGGGGGCGGGTTGGCCTGGGAGGAGCGGGTGGCCGAGCCGGCCCAGCCTGAGGGCAGCGGATGCGTTGCGGGGAATTTACAGATTCCTTCTTCCTTTCTTGGAAATAAGGTAGCCCGGCACGTGGAAACGGGTGCAAACGTGGCTGCGCTGGTCGTGCGCCTGCCGCCTGCGCTTTATTCAGAGGCAGAAAAATCTTGAGGGTTGAGTTAAAATCTCACTCGCGGAGATTTCGTCTCACGTTATTGGCAGAGTGTAAATTAGCTTTGTCTGCTCGGCCTGTGGGCTGCGGTTGAAAATCACAGTTGTTCTCACCTCCGGAGATTCATGCTTTTTTTCAGGTGGAGATTTTCGCTTTCTCTGCGCGCACGCTACTCACCTCTGGTTAAGACAGCAGTATATGATGGGGTTGTACATCGTCGAACTCATGGCAAGGAGAAAGATTGCGAGATAAACCTGCTGAATGTACTTCTGCTGGTAGATGTCTTTCTTGAAGCTCCCCAGGATGAAGTATATATGATAGGGCAGCCAGCAGACAGCAAAAATGATCACAACTACCACCATGGTCTTCACAAACTAGAAAAACAAAACCAGTGTGTTATTCCTGGGCCTCTGGGGGAATGGGAAATGCTGCTTTTGTTTTGGGTCTGTTTTGCCCTCCTGAAGTGCCGTGTCTGGTACGTAGACCTGGGCTGCTATGGCAAAGAAACCAGCCCTGGGGATGGAAACTGGGAACAGGGAGAGAGTTTAGAGCAAATGTTTCCCGGTGCACCGAGTGGACTTTTTGCAGAGGAACTGCTTGTATCTGCATCGGAGGGAAATGCGATAACTGCTGTTATACTGAAACCTCTCCAGCCTGTCCAGAGCTTTTCCCTGGTTTATCCTGCAACCTGCAGATTCCCTGGACACCAGGCTCTCCTCTCTAAGGACTGCTGGGAACTGGCCCGCTGCCTACCGATGTGAGCCTTTCTTCCCTGGAGGCTGGCTGGTGTGTGTAGATCACCATTTCTTTCATATTTGCTGGGTGATGCCCTTTACCCTGGCCCAAAATATTTTGTCAACCTTTCATGCCCAATCCCACAAGATTTTCTATCAAATGCAAGCTCCGGTTTGGAATTGGAGCCAGCGGGGCTGGTGTGCTGAGGGTAATTATTTTTAAGTTTCACTTCTGACCTTTTTTTTGGCATTAACTTGGTGTCCGTAGCGGACTCTGTTAAGGTGGTTGCCTGGAACCGCACTGCTCCACAGAGTAATTCCTATAATGCTGTATGTGACAAACATCACCATTAAAGGCAGTAAATAAATCAACACGATCACTGCAATGTGATACCTGAAAAAGAAGAACAAGCACATTTTCATAGTCAGTATGTCTCTTGAAGGGCTCTTCCAGAAATTGTCTTTTGGACATGGCTGGCTGGCTCCCATTAACTTCAACCCCAAAGCATGAAGAAGCAGAAATTTTGCCTACAACATCGTTAACAGGGACTTCTGTAAACAGCAAAAGCTCATCTTTCTTGCGTTGGGATGATTAGTCCTTGGACTTGGATGCACTCCTCTTTCAAGACGGAGTAATATAATTTATCTTTTATCAGAGGGTTACAGTCCATGCCCACCTGCTCTGAACTTTGCTATCCCACTGCCGCCAGGAAAGAGAGACGTCTGAGACTTGTGGCTGTAAAAATACGAACCTTTAAATCACAGCTATGGAAAAGGAATAGTCCAAAAACTACAGAATAACTCGACAAATGCCAACAGCTTAATTCAGCAACAGTGAAAAAACCTGCATCAGGGACTGCAAAATGTATCTGGCTGCTAACAGGGTGCACGAAGTCGGCGGGGAAGACTCCGCAGATACGAGGAAGGAAGATTACCCGCTTATAGCGTGCGGAAAGCGAGCGGCGGTCATCGCTGTATTTGCAGTGCTGGCTGGTTTTATTTGTGTGCTCACGCACAATTACATTATCACCAAGAGGCTACTTGGTTACTGCTCCAGACGAAAGCGCTGGCATCTCCTTCGGCTGTATTTTAGCTCAGCCCTTCCCAGCTTTCCACATTACCCCGCAAGCTTCTGCTGGTTCCCTCACGCCGGGGTTTGATTATTTTAAGCAAACACCATTTATGGGGAGGGAACAACCTGCTCACTTGGTTACAGCGGCTGTCAAATTAAGGTAAACAGTGTAAAAACTAGGATTAGGCAGGAGGGCTCTGGCACACGCTGCTGGCAATGACCACAAAAAGCTGGGTGCAAACGGTCTTTCTCGGTGTGACGACGCTCCGGAGTTACCCGCCGCGTTAGCGAGCGGGATCAACTGGTTTGCGGAGCGCTCTCAAAATGGGCGTTGGGGCGCTCGGTGGCATTTTCTCCTTGGGGTGGTTGCAAATATCCTAGCGGTGGCTGCGTCTAAAAAAAATAATGCCATATTTATGAAATGTGGCAAGTTTGTCCCTGCCTCTTTTCCACCCTTCCCAACTGTCCTCAGAGCGGTACCTCTTTCCAAGGGCTAATACCACGTGTGGAGCGCAGCAAAGCCCTTTTAGAGTTCCCACCCTGGGAGAAGGAGGAGAGGACGGGAGCCTAAGCTTGAGCACGTGGCAAAAAGAAACTTTTAGTCTTGGAGTTTTGCTATTTTGCTGCAAAGTTAACCTGTCAACTGAAAAACAGTTCTCTCTGGTTAAGGTTCTTTATTTTGGTTCACCTTCTACAAATTCAGTCCTTTCATAGAAAATATTTCTCAGGCACTGGCAGTCACAGTAGTGCATTGTTCGGTTGGGTTTTTTTTACTTTTTTCCTAGCATATTTATACGTGATTTTCCTGCAGAAAAGGATTTTTCTTTGTTCTGAAGTCTAGAAATCTTGAAAGCTGGTTTTACTCAACTACAAGGGATTTGGAAGACCCACAGTCAAGCAAGGGAGCCAGTTCTCCATTCCTTTGTTTTTCCTTTGGGTTTCTTAGCATTTCTTTTCCTTGATGTTTGGACTAGCACATGAATGGCTGCAGGTGGCTTTTTCTCCATGGTCTGTATTGTAGGCGTCTGTCCCAGCAGATCCATCGCTCAAGATGATTTCTGGGGAGCGCTGCTTCCAACTTCCTTTCTTCAGGAGAGCTACTGAATCCTGCAAATCTGAGGCTGTTGAGGGAGACCAAGCTGGTGAACAAAATGATGTTTCGTGTTTGGGAGCTGCTGCTCTTCAGCTGGGGATCCCAGAAAGAACCTGCCCCCTTATTTGCTGTGTCCAGGACCAGTCTTTCCAGCCCACAGAGATTTTGACCGCATGCTGGGAAACTCTTGTTTCGATCCTTCCCAAACCGTGGATGCGGGAGGAATAAACCTCACGCTTTTCATCTGAATAAAATAGTCATCAGTGACTTGTATACAAGTGATTAGCTACTATCCCTCCTTCTCAATTGACAGGAGCCTGGCACGCAGTGTTCCCCAGCGCGTGCCCTGGGGTGCCAACCAAGGAGCCCTGGGAGAAACATCAGCCAACGTGATGCGAGCTTGATTTTACTTTTTGCTCTTCTGTGACTCTGGGGACCAAAGACAACCGACCGCCAGTGGCTGAATATGCTGCAGCTTGGCCAAACTTACATGAAGCTCCTGGAACTTGGCACCTAAGAGTGTGAAAACCGGTTAGTTTTGTAGTAACTAAACGTAGGAGGCATCCAGCTGTCTGCCAGAGGTGAAGATTGAGAAGGAAAAAATGTCCCTGATGCATGGAGCTGGGCAAAAGCGTTCACAGTGAAGAATGGAGGTGGGGAGTTTAGCACTTGGTTTTGGTATGAAAAATTGTTTCCATTTTTTTTAATTGATTTGTTCCTTTTCCGCAGCTCTTCCATTACTGGTTCACATAAATATGTTTTGCTTGATGAATTTCTCAAACTGCTCTGTGTATCATGTGCTTTGAATAATGATTAATCACAGCAGATCCCCTAAAAGCAGGGTATGGCTTGTTTCATCTGTCTAAACAATCTTGCTTTAAAGCAGGAGGAAATTGCTGTGAGGGTTAGGAGCTTTTGGGAGCGCAGATGTGTGCCCAGATAAGTCAGTCTATAAAACCTTAGGATGTTTGAAACAGGCTCCTCTTTTTTTTTTTTTCTCCTTTCTTTTTCCCCACAAAGAGCAGCATAATTTTTAGTTAATTATGTGGCTTCTCAGCATTAAACATACCCAGTTTCTTCCTGCCTGACAGAGGGAGAAAATCCAAAAATCTTTGGAACCAGGATTTATTGCTTGTTGAGAGACTTTTTGCTCTGGTTTCTCTTAAACCCACCGAGCCCTGTACCTAGGGTTTCTAGATCTTATAACCAGTTTTCAAAGCAGGGGAGGATGGCACATCACCCTTCTTTACCCTCAGCCGTGAGCACCTGGCAGCTTTTTCCACAGATGACTTAAACTGAGCTTAGATGGGCCGCCCCAGACCCGAATTCCCCTGCTGCGTGGTTCCCCCTTGCCCTCCCTCCCAGTACTGCCTGTAGCCAACAGTTTGGAAACAAAATTAATTTTCTAGTTAACTTTTGCATGGGAGTTTTCTCACGTCTCTTACGTGAGCCGGTGCTTGGATCCGACGTCGTCAGGCCAGACGACGATGCATTTCGTCGTGCCGTTGTCCGTCATGATCTCGGCGTAGAAACACTGCGGGAAGGCGAGCCCGAATGCCACCAGCCAGATGATCCCTATGATGACGCTGGTGCTTCCAGCAGAGAGCCGGGGCTTAAAGGGGTGGATTATTGCCACGTACCTGCAAGAAAAATAGGTAATGCTTTTACAGTTGCATTGGTAAACCATACAACAGATATAGCAAGTATAAAAACTCACCAGGATGGTATAGTGGGCTTTATTTATAGAGACGTTTTGATAGGTTCTAGGCTATAATTAATTAGAAGGAGCTAAATCCTTTCTGAAGAGAACGATTGCAAGTCTTAGGGCAGAATATATTAAACCCATGTGGATGGCTGCTTCTGGTGTGAGGAAGAAAGAGTCACCTACGCGTTCTGCATATGGTCTTCGCAAGTATTCCCCTTACTTAGAAAAAAAAAAGAAAAATTCACTTTTGTAAAAAACTAATTCTTCAAATGCTTTATGTGTTTGGTCTGAAATTTCGTGCCGTGAACTATTCCTGTTAGTTTAGAGTTGTGCGCTGTATAATACTGTGCCCTTTTCTCCTTCCTCTACCAAAAAAAACCCCCAACCACTCTGTTTCCCCCTAACGATGTCAATCTCCTCCGATGCTCTGTATTATCACAACACTGGGGTCTCGACTATCATTTCCCCTGAATTTTTCCCCACTGATTTTTAGCCACGGAAAACTCTTGTGCCATCCACCTCTGCCTGTAAATCCTCGAGCACTTTTGCTTGCCGTGGAAGGGGAAGGCTGACCCTTTTGTCCCACACCTGCTCAGAGCCCTCATGGCACATCTGACTATTAGGTTACTCGCAAGCCCGGGGCGCTCTCCGGTTTTAAGTTCCCTGTGTAGAAATGCACGGCGGCATAATGAGTACGTAATCAATTATGCATTTCTTGTCATGCTTTCCGTTCTCTCTGTCATGGTCGTTACAAAGGCAAAATAGAGTAGAAAATGCCAATTGCCTTCTAGTTTTCATAGCAAAAATCTGACTAGCTCTGTGCTGTCTCTTGGCCAGGCCTTTGGGAAGGAGCTTTGCCCGGCTGCTGCTGCAGAACAGAGGGCGGCCGGACAGACAGACGGTCAGTAAGCCAGAACGACACGGCAGCAGAGCCTTATTTAGCTATAAAATTTTCACGTCACCTTGCTTTCCTTTACCTCGTCGTAGGCAGTAGTAGGCAATACTCAAATCTGGTCAGGGAGGAGTCAAGCGGTGAATATTAACCGGAATACTTGCCCACAAGAAGTGCCCAAATCGATGATCTGTGGCTCTCGGTGAACGGCAAGTCCCCGGTATAAACGGTGCTACCGGCCGTGCTGCCGCAGCAGCCCGTGTTGCAGACACCGAAGGTATTTCGGGGCTGCACCCCTGAGGCCAGCTGGGCTTTTAGGCAAGCTCCTGCAAGTTGGGAGATTTTACTGAATCTGCTGAGATCTGGCTGCTCTCGTCGCGTGGCAGGGGCTGCCTTTGCACCCCTGCTACTCGTGCTCCCTGTGCCCGCTCCCCGTGACTTCCCGGGATGCTGGGACCACGCTCCCAGCACCCCTTCCTCCGGTCCTCGTCCCCCGCAGACAGAACGAGCCGAATTTCGGAGACGCTTTGTACACTTTCCGAAGAGGGCCTAGGAGGCTTTGCTAACTGGAGTGTGAAACTTGAGCTGATCTACGGCATTTCTGCCTGGAGCGCTGCGGAAAGCGTGCGGTGGAAACAGCTGCCCTGCGTAGCAGAGCAGCTTGAAAGGGGGAAACGGAGCGGCCCAAAACCCAACGGTGAGCGGTATCGCCGGTGCCTTTTCCGCGGCAGACAAAGATGACTCGCAGAGCCGTCGCTTCTTAGCCTCCTTCCTTACAATAAACCGCTTCAAAGGAAACTTCGAAGTTAAACAACGGAGCCCAACTGGACGCAAGCTCTCATAACAATAAATGGAAGCCGTGAGTTTCCAGGAGACGGTGTCAGGATCTATTTTAAGCTTAAGCAAAGAATAGCTAAATATGGTTTGCAGCGAGATGCCAAGTTTTCTTTCTGATCTGTGCCATGTGACTAAAGAGATTTTGGCTGTGTAGGTACTTTCACCAAAAGTCCCCAAGGAACAAGACTCGGGGGACATGAGGGGACAGGCTGAAATGGATTTATTTAAAAAAAAAAAAAAAAACCAAGCAAACAATCTTTGGCAGACTACACGTGTAAAATAGCAGTTACCAACAACCCTTGATTTAAAGCCAGGAAGGGCAAAAGAGTATTGGAGTCTAAACCCGAGCTGCCGTTGCTTCTAAATAGGGATTGGCTTTCATCTGGACAACTGCAGGCCCATAAACACATCGCTCGCCCCCGTGCTTATTAGCCATCCTCCCAGCGACCGCGGGGGCCGCTGCCCCGCGCCGTACCCCCGGCTCCCGCGCAGGTTGCACGTGGGGCAAAGCCTTCTTTCTCCTGCTAATCTGTTTATCTGGTTCGTTTGGTCTATCCCTTGCTTCCCTGGGTGTGCCGGGGCGAACCGAGCCGCGAGCGGGGACGGGAGTTACGAAAGCGGCCCCGATGACTCAGGGAGCGATGCTTTTCGGATGGCTCCGGAGGGACGCTGGCTCCGCTCCCGAGGGAGCTGGGAGGGCCCTTCGTGGATACGCGCGCTCGGTAAGGAACGGAGGAAACCCGAAGGAAACTGGAAAGTCAACGGGAAGGCTCCATAAAGAGCCACCTGGTATTTCTGGACACCGGGTCCGGCTGCCCGGGGGAAGACCTTCGCCGTGGGGTTGGGGCAGGGACGTAGGACGGAGAAGATAGACACGTTCCCAACGCCAGGCAGAGAGAGGAGGAGGTGGAGGGAGGATGGAAAGGTGGAGGGAAGAGGGCAGAGAGCCTAGGAGGGAGTTTAAGGTGCTCTGCCTCTTTTACATGCCATTGCCTTTAAGAGAGGAAATTCCCATGGCCTTTTGGCCACTTTCTAGTAAAAAGAAAACCAGCATCACGCTACTTAACAATGAGCTGTAAACACATTCAGACTCCACAAATTTAAGCTCGAGTAAAAGAGACTTGGCAGATGTAAGAGCGCATTATGAAAATACCAAATTACCTCAGAAGTCAAATAAAATCACTGTAATTACTTTCCTCCCTCTCGGAACAAGTCATTCTTGTGAACTATTGGAGCAGACTCTGCCATTTCTGATCTGTTTCCCATTATTTCTGGTGGTTTGCTGGACTCCTAAGCGGGATTGTGGATGCTGGTACTTTCAGCATCCCGCAGCATATTCGTATTGCTCCAGCTCTGTCCAAATGACGGCTCTTTCTCCTGGTTAAAAAAAAATTGAGTTTGCAGGATGACTGGGAAATGGTTTATGATCAGTAACGTGGGAACAATAAAATACCAGCCACTTCCACTTGTTATAGATTTGGTTGGGATTCAGACCAGGGATAAAACAGAAAAGCCTTCCTTTCATGCCAGAACTAGCATCTAACCCCATAGTCCATTTGCCTGGCACTCCTCCCACTTTGCTGATAAGGCACATGACATGATAGGTGGGGGCCAATTGCCCAAAGTATTGCAATGATTTTTTTTTTTTTTTTTTTAATAACTTACAGTGGACTTTTTGGACCTTACCTTCTCCATTCACCTCTTACCTCTCTGCAGCCACGGCTGTCATGGAGTAAATGCTCACAAACATTGCGGTGATGGGGAACCAGTTCTGAAACCTGCAGAATTCCTCGCCAAAATACCAGACGTTGTGGCTGGCGTAAATAAAATTGAAGATGGTATTGAAAGCGGACATCAGCAAATCCGAAAGAGCCAAATTAATGATAAAGTAATTGGTAGCAGTCCTCATTCTCCTGTGCGCAAGAATAATCCAGATGATGGTGACGTTGCCAACGATGGATGTGATAACGATGAAGGAATAGGTGATAGCCCACAAAGCAATTTGCCATCCCGGCTGGGTGAACTGGGTTACCGCTGTCCAATTGCCAGTGTCCTCGAGGGAGTCAGCCTGCGAAATGTTGCTAGCATTTAAAACGGAAAACGTGCTCATGGTTTTTTCTTCGGCTAAGCGTAAAATGAAGTCTTCTGGCATCTGTTCGTTTTCTTGCAGTAGACGCTGGTGTTATGAATCCCCGTGCATATGACTAAGTGCCGTTAAAAAGGCATCGGGATGAGATATCTCATGTCCTCTCGTCCTGTTTTCCAAGTGATGCAATGCAGTTCGAGGAGGAGTTGAACGATACCGAGGGCCTCCTCCTTGCCTGGCATTTTAACCTATGCGTGAAGAGCAAAAACTAAAGAACAACTCTCCCCCTTGAGTTTCTTTTTCCTCTAAAAAAGAAAGAAAAACGGAAGGAAAAAAAAAGGGGGGGGGGGGGGGTGGCGGGGAGGAAGGTGTTTTCCAGGTCTGTGAGAGGCGATGTCTTCCTTTTAGATTATTTTTAGGGCCAAGAAAATACAAATGGAAGTATCAAGCCAGAGAACGCTTCAATCCAAGTGGAAATCCTTCTTTTTCAGGGCAGTGGTTTTCCAAGGCAGCAGGTATCTGAATCCTCTTCAGCGGGACTGAGAACATTTGGTTTTCTTTGCCTGTGTAACCGTTACGTGCGAGGCAGGAGCTGTACTCGGATAAATTATCTACAAGGTTTAAGGGAACTTTGAAAGGAGGTGGAGTCTCTTGCAGGCAAAAACTAAACAACCAATTTGACATCAAATGAAACATAGCAAAGTGGTACTTCAAACATTTCCTCCCCCAACCTCGGCTCTGTTTTGAAATAACCTCTGAAATGGACATGCTGCTATGTCAGGATTTTACAAGCTTAAATGCAAGGGTAGCTACTTTGCCAGGTTTACCAGTCCTGCAATCCTTGCGTTTCCAGGACCCTCCCTGGCTTCCCGCGAGCTCTCATAGCAAGAAAGAAACAGAATATATTTGGCGCAATTTAAGCAAGGTGGTCTTGCTCTCTGCAACTGTTTGGAGGCTTATCCGCGTTTTTGATGCGTTTTACTTAATGGTGACTGCCCTTTATAATATGACCAGCTGTACTTAGTAGATTTGGTATGATTTAATTTATTTAAATTACATCAACACGTCCTGTTGGTGCTTGAAGAGTTGCCAGCGAATAACACCAGGAGAGAGGCTTTTGCGAAGGCCAAACCTGAGCTGGGATTTCTAATGACGCTTCAGTGGGAAGCTGGCACCCAGGATCTCATCCGAAGCTCCAGAAATTCTCCTCCGGCTGCTCTCTAGTCTAGAAACATCCAGAGGAGCCTCAGCTCCCAGCCTCCACCTTCCGTGATGCTGAGGCGCTGAACCAGGGGCATTCCCCCTTCGGATCCTGCATCCCCTTGCCCAGCGTGTGCGGTAGAAACTTATAGACCTCACGCACGCAAGCTCTTGCTCGCTGTCAGCTTCGCAGTAAAGGACGTAAACGTAAGCAACGCGTCGAGGCTGAGATTCCAAAGAGTGCTTGGCGCCGGCTTGAGCCTGCTCTGCTGGAAGCTGAAAGCGTTTCAGGTATTAAAACCTGTTTTCAGATGTTAAAGCCTGTTTTCAGGATTCAGAAAGTAACATAAAGGGAAAAAACCTCCTGGGATGGCGGTAGTTTTCCAGCTCCTGTGGTTGCTGGAGCTGCAGCTGTGCCAGGCTCCCCTGTAACGGGGCAGTATTTATCGGGTCGCGATCCTTTCCACCAGCTCGGCCTGGACTCTTTCCTTGCTTCATTAATTTCTGGAGGCAGCCTTCAGTTAACCCATCACCTAACGACCACAACTCTTTAAAAGAGGTCTTCTCTGATACAGTATTGCCCAAGTGTGGTTTTTTAGAAATTAATACCCGTAGTACTACGTGTAATATCGCCTTCTCCTCATGATGGTCTTCCCTATAGGTAATCCCACTCGCTTCTCTGCTGAGAAACTGCAAAAATACACTTGTATGTATCTTCTCATATGTGTTGCAAAGCTGTTCCAGGCTCTTCTCGAATCTTCCACCGACACCTCATTAAACAGCTTATGAACCTTCCGCTTTCTGTATAGAGTCCAGGAGGGCTGCTCCTGATTTGCAATATGAATTCAACAGCTAATAGTGTTATTCAGAGTTTTTTCTTTGTCTCTCTCACATCTCTTAAAATTCCAAGGAGAATATGAGCAAAAACCTCCGTACATTTAGCTGAGAGCGCAGCTAAAGGGCTTAATCGGTCTTTGTTAAAGAAAGCAGAATATAAGCAAGTGCTTAGAAAAAGGACTGTACTTTTTGATGTTTCAGTGGTGAAACCAATAACCTCTCTCGGCTGACTGTGAAGACGGTCAGGGTGCCCACAGTTCCTAGGAACCTCCTTCCGAACGATCTGCCCCGGTCCCTGATCGGTTAACTCGGGCTCTAATCGGAGAGCAGCCACCCTTTGGTCAACATTTGATGGTACAAGTCAGCAGGGACTGGCTTTCGGTTATACACCCCCACACCTTTTAGTCGTTTGCTGGTTGTGCCTTGACGAGGTTATCGTCCTGGAGCCCGGCCAGCGACGTAGCGTGCGCTGGCGGCCTTTTGACTTGCAAACTGGCCTGATTTTTTCCAAAGGCAGGCTCCAAATTCCTCGGGAAACGCGCAATTGCGTGGGACTGTGGGCAAAACCTGCCTCCCCAGTGCTTTTGGAGTTATACTGGGGAAAGGGGCTATCTGAGAGCAAGGGGGTTTGGGTTTGGCCGGTTTCCCTGTCGTTTTTATTACGGGCAGGATTGTTCAAGGCCAAACGTCGCCGTGCTGAGTCACCCGTTCCAGGCCTGAGCAAAGGGTGAGAGATGCAAACAAAAGATGTGTGTCTGGAAGGTCAGGAAGGGTGAGTACAGTGCGTTTTGTGTTTTGGAAAAATAATACAAGGTAATACAGGCAGCAGAGGCTTTAATCGCGTTGCCCGCCGGACTCCGCTTTGGGAGGAAGGACCTTTGTGCAGGGAACAGCTCTGAGAGCGGGACGTGAGGACCGTGAACATCCACCTCGGGTCGGGCAACATGCAGGCAGGCTCCGGCTTTATCAGCCCAGCTTGGGCTGGCAGAAAGCAGCAAAAATGCTGCTGGTAGCTCTGAAAAGCTTAGGGTCTTTTTGACAATCCTTGGCTAGCTTGCGGGTTCACTTTCCTTTTCTGCAGATCTCCTAAAGCCCTGGGTCAAACACTCTGCAGACCAGGGGCTTTTGAAGACGGTCCATGGGATCTACCATGGACCCTTGCAACCACCCTGGCAGCCCTGGAGGTGAGGGGGGAAACGTGGAAGTTACCGATCCTCAACACGAACAAAACCACCGCTAGCTGAGCCATTGGGTGGTCTCGGGAGCGGACGCTGTAATGCACGACCTGCCTCGGGGCTGGCAGAGATGCCAAACTCCCGGTTGGAAAACTGCGGCTCTGTGCTGCGCCGGGCTGAGGTGGGGAGAGCGCAGCCAAGAAGGACCCTCAGCGCCGCAGGCAACGCGTAACATCTTACTTGAAACCACCGTTTACTGCTAAACTGTACCGATCGTGCCCAGAAATCTTGCTGTTTCATTGTCTAGACAAAGTCTGGGATTCAGACAAAGAAAAGGATTATTCAATTATTTTCATACAGTTTCATAACGGGAACCTGTTTTGACATATTGGCTCAGTTCAGAGTGAGAACAACAGGAAAATGGACACTCCTGGTAATCGGCTTCCCCATCCAGCCGGTCGTGCCCTGGAATTTTATCTGCAGAAATCAGAGCGTGAAGGACAAGGTAGGGCAGTCAAACTGAACCTATGAATTCAGTTAAATATACGAACAAGGAAAAAGCGTAAGTGACAGGAATGTGTTTGGATGTGAGCAATGCCTGTTGAGACATGAAGAGCGTGTGGTAGACACTAATTCCCAGCTCTTCCGCGATACGCGGTGGGATTTCCAGCCTGCACGCCGTTGGTAAGTGTCAGGGATATTCGCAGATTTGTCTCAAAGCTGAAGTTGTTGCTGTTTTAGGGGGTGAATGCTCTAGGACATCATATTATGTGTTACTGTCAGAAACGTAAGAGGTGACGAGCTGTTCTGTCGCTGGCAGGGACCCCGGCTGGATTATTTGTTTCCCAGAAGCAGAGTTTAGCACCGCATGCAAAAGCAATGGCACTTTTTATAACAGAGCTATCCAGGAATGGTTTTTAGGCTTTATAAAAGAGGTTTTGGTAGCAACTACCAGTATATTGTATGTACCTAACAAAATGACGTGCGACCGACCGCTTACACGGTTCTACGTAGACGGCTCGGAGGTTCTCCGCAGTCTCTTTGCTAGATAACTTGTGAATAAATTCTGCCACACTTCATCTCCTCCCATACCAGCCGCCGATTTTCAATGCCGTCTGTCTCTGCTCTGGGCCAGGGCGCAACAACCAACTCTGTGACAGTTGTCTGCCACTTTGAATGAGACTTTTTTTCCCCGGAGGAAAATAGTCCTTTGTGGCACAGGAGTGCAGCGCTGGCAGCTTGAAAGGGCTTATTTAATCTCGTAGGCATGAATGGCCTTTGCAGTTCATGATCGCTGCGTAAGAGCCAACGCTGATCCGCTGTCACGGCAGCGGGACGTGGATTAAAAAACACGGCCAGGGCCATACGCCCCTTCGCTGCCGCACTAGGGCGGTGGTATTTGCACGATGGCACCTTCTTCGCACGTGCCATCGCCTGGGTGTTGTAATGGAAGGTGAAGGCTCTGGTGTTGCTTAACTGGGCTGCTGTCGAGCGTAGGGCTTCTGCTTCGCGACACTGATGTACTCTTAACCGAAAATCCCAGCAGCGCGCGTTTGGGTGGTTGACATCCACGCCGCCTTCCGTGGCAATCGCGGAGGTGCGCGCGCGGTGGTCTGCGCTCCCGTAGCGCTCTTAGATGCCTGTTTGAGTAGTGATGGATTTTTTTTTTTTTTTTAATTTTATTTTTTTTCCCCCTGACGTCTCCAGCTGCGGGGTTTGTCCTGAATGGGCAATCCCTTGGCAGCTAGGCATTTACAAAGAAAATTGTGGGGGGAAAAAAAGAGGGGAAAAAAGGAAAAAAAAAAGGAAAAAAGGGGAAAAAAGGGGAAAAAAGAAAAAAGGGAAAAAAGGAAAAAAGAAAAAAGG
>JAVJGG010000094.1:3233527-3256238 GCA_035590195.1 Aviceda cuculoides
AATAAAAATCGCTTCTGCCGTTGAGCCGGTGGCTGGCACACCCGCGGCCGTGGGTGTAGCTCCCCGGCTTTCCCTAAACTGGTTTTGGCGGATGGGGGACTCGGGGGAGGGGGGGGGGGGGTTCGAAAGTTTGGCAGGTAGCATGCGCCTGTTAAAATAAGGCGCTTTTTTTTTTTTTTTTTTTCTTCTCGCCCTGGGTAAATAAAGCCTTTGCCCTGCAAAGTCAGGCGTGAGGGTGGTGCTGAGCCTCGGCTGGATGATGCTGTGAGGCTTTAAAACTTAAAAATGTGTCACGCTTGCTGTCCCCAGCCAGGGGTCAGGTAAAACCCACCGGCTGCCTCCTAAAAGTGATACGGTCCCACCTGCGTATATCGAATATACGTAGAGTCCGGACTGCTACCCCCGGCTTCCCAAACGTGGCAGATTTCACCCCGAGCAGCCACCCCCGGGGTAGGACGGAGCCTTCGGGGCTCCTTGTGAGGACCGTGGTTTTTAAAAGGTGTTTTTTGGGGTTCCGGACTACCGGGGCGATGCTCCCTGGCTGTGCTGGGGGGGCGGGGGGGGTTCTTTCTGGCCCCTTCGGTTTGATGTGCCGCTTAAGCTCTCGTTTTGCTGCTCGGTGTTTCGGTATTACCAGGTGGGAGCATAAAGCTTTTGGCGTGTCACGTGGGAGAAAAGGTTTAGATCCACCAGGTTGGATGGATAGTAGCTTTAAGGATGAACAAAAATGGAAGTGCAAAGCGTTTGGGTGTAATTCAGGCTTTCGGGGATCCTGGATACCTTTTGTCTCTCTTAGCAGACAAACCCACCAAGGAAAACCCTTGGATTTCGACTCCTGAAGTTTCCCGTGTTCCTCCGCAGCGGCTATTCCGCAGGTGCGACTTTCAGCAGAGGGAAACTTGTTGCGTTATTTTTCGAGCCCTGTTTTTTTTTTTTTTTTTTTGCTGGAGGGCGTCCTTCGCGAAGGACCGAGCGCGTTCTCTGCTCCGTTGGTTTCTCTTGGCAGCGAGAGCCCTTGCTGGCGGGACGTAAAAATGAATCCGCTGGCAGAAAAAGGGCCCTTCTGAAATGTTTCTCTGAGCATCCCTGGAGGACAGAGCCTCTTTCAAGAAGCCCGAGGAGTTTATTTATTTACTCTTTGGAGTTGCTTGCTCTGGATTTTCAACGCTCCGTCCTTGTTTATAAGCGAGAGCGAGCCGGGAAGATGGTTTACTCTGGTGGGGGGGGGAGAGAAGGCGGTAGGCGCGATGGGGGCTGCGGGCTGGGGAAGGATGGGGGCTGATGGTTTGTTCTGGGGGAGCCCGGCAGCGTGCTCCCGGCGTTGCGGTGTGAGCTGTGGCACGTGGGGTTCGCGTTCGAAATTTTCTTTTATTCTAGCTTAGTGAAGCAGATCTCATTAGTCGTAAAGATCAGCGGGCTGGTTCTTTTTTTCAGCCGTGCTAGTCTTACTGACTTTTTTTTTTTTTTTTTTAAAATTGGTGGAAATGGGAGTGAAGTTTGGTTGTGGAGTATTGGCTTGCTTAAATTTGGGGTGATTCGTGTTCTTTTGCTGCTTTTTGGGGCTTTGACGTACGGGATGCCGAGGCCATTCGCTTTCCTCCCCGCTGTTGCCCTTCCTCCAGTACATTTATGAGTGATGTACGCCCGGATT
Organism: Aviceda cuculoides; assembly: GCA_035590195.1. Lineage (NCBI taxonomy): Eukaryota > Metazoa > Chordata > Aves > Accipitriformes > Accipitridae > Aviceda > Aviceda cuculoides. The sequence continues at coordinate 3,235,179 of JAVJGG010000094.1, forward strand.
CGAGTCCCCGGGATTGGTTAAACTCACCAAGAACTAAATATCAGCTTTATCTAAAAGCAGAAAGGAAATTAAAGCATCGCTGGGAGGGCCGGAGGGGACGTTTGCTACAGGCCCTGACGCTGCTGTGTCTTCCCATTTCACCCAGGGCTTTTTTAAAAACCAGTCGTCCCTGCAACTTTTTCAAAAACCAGTCATCCCTGCGACTTTTTCAGACCACCGTTTTGCTGGAGAAGGAGGCCGCGATGTAATTTTTCTTGCCTGGAGGAAACAAGGTCCAGCGTTTTAAAAAGAAGGTGCTGTTGTCGAGAGGGCACTTTATTTAAGAATAATTATTGCAAAGACAGGGTTAAAACCACTACTTACGAATAAATGTTTTTCCTTTCTCTTGGGAAAGCAACTCCTGCACGTGCAAAAGCCCCTGAGAAAGTCCCTGGTGTTTTCTGGTGGATACTCAGGTAATGTGAGTCAAAGCCAGTTAATTTTTTCCTGCGGACACGGTGCAAATTGCCATATTCGGGGCTGTTGCGAAGGATGCAGGATGTAAACAGAAGTCAGCGCGTCTGCTTGGCCGCTGTCGATTTGACCGTATTAAAGGTTTAAAAGACTTTTATTAAAGGCTTAAAAAAAAATAGAAGGTAACAAAAGCAGAAATTCTGCTTGTAAGGAATGAGGATTTCAGTCTCCCCGCCTCCGTAATAGTTTCTTATGCTTCAAAGTCTGCATGTGTGTCTACTATATAATAGGTTGATCTGAGTTTTTTTTTTTTTAATTATTTGTTATTTTTTTTATTTGTTATCAGGCGCCGCTGAAGGCAGCGTGAAGCCTGCCCGCCTCCCTGCGGCACGTGCCCTCTGCCTGCCCCGCTTTGCAGAATTCTTAATTTAGGATGGCTCGAGGGAGTTTTCTTATCAGGGGTGTTTTGTAGTCCTCTTCTTGGGGGGTGTCACCATTTTAATGTCTGGGGTCCGGAAGGCTGCCGGAGCCAGCGGCTTGGTGAGGAGCTCCCCGTTTATCCCCCGGGGGTCACAAAATCCCTTTAATCCTCTCGTTTGGCTGGGAGAGGGGGAATTGGCCGCCTTGGTCCTTGGGACAGTAAAAGCTGTGACAGGTGGGAATTTGAAGGGGGGAATTTTGGGGTTTTTTGTTTTTGTTTTTTTTTTTTTTTGGTGTCAGAACACAAAAGGCAGGACCGAAGTTTCTTGTAGGCTTCAAATGCTGGAAGCAGTCTTGGGGGGTGTGAGAGCTGAAGTGCAGATGGAAAGGGCTGAAGATAACGTACGTGTATAAAAATTGCTATATGCGTCTGCGTATCTTGAAGTGGGAATGCGTCTTGTATTTCTACTCACGGGCACCTCTGAATCTTTAAAACAACAACAAAAAAATTCTTAAGTGGAACGTTTTGAGGAGAAAGCTATGGCCAAGAGAAAGGCACGTCAGTAAAACGTTCTAGCCTTGAAACAACGCACGCTTCTGAAATTCAGATAATCCCCATCAAGTTGTAATGCCTGTGTTTTACCTCCAATGGTTTTTTTTTAAATTTTCTAAACAAGGAATCTACCAGGCAAGCGTTGAGCTTGTTACTGGTGCTTTAGTGTTTGCAGGAGAGTCCATCTTTAAGTTTACGTCTTTAAGTTTAAGTATTATCTTAAGTATTATCTGCTGCTTTCCGAGCAGGGTGAATGCAGTCTGGACACAAAGATATCAGGTTTTTAGTTTGGTTTTTTTTTTTTATTTTATTTTTTTTTTATTTTTTAAAAATACTACTACTACTACCTACTACTAGAACTCTTGAATCAGGTATACATGTACAGTCACCAATTTTATAGTCTGTAATTGTTTTGTATGGTTCCGAGACTCCTCAATCGTTATAGCTGTATTTAAAAATTTTGAACTGATTTGTTTATGTTGTCATCTGCTTGAAAAGACATTTACAATTTATTACTATATTTATAGTAATATATACTATTATTATAACCATTGAATTTTTCAAAGGATAAAGCTAACACTACAAATTGACAATTCAGTAATAAAAAAACCTAAGTACAGTTTTACAGTAGAAGCATATAAGTGGTAAATTCGGGTACCTGGTAGTTGTCCACCATGTTTTCCCTTCTGTCATCCGTAACCTTATGGGACTATTTCTGAATGTGCCAGAGGAAGAGTTACTCTGAATTTGGTCATGTAAAAGTTTAAGTTGCTTTATTATAGCTTCGGTACATTTATTTTTATGGGTGGACCCTTCTGCGATTTTTCTTGTTTAAATGACGACTTGGTGGCTTTCCCCACATGTTGTCCTTTGGGTTTATTGTTCATTCCTGTAGAAAATCAAGAAATTTCCAGTAAGTTGTTATTTATTTTAAGATATCCTGTAATTAAAAAAAAATATTTCAACCGTTGGGCTCACGATCTTGCAACTAAATATGTCGTGTGTTCACCTAGACCTTTGTCCGGGATATACCATGTGATATTTAAAAGCCTTGGATAATTAAGAAGCGTGCTCTCCTCGCCGTTGGTGTGCAGGGAGCAGACTCGGGGATCCTGCGGAAATATCAGGTCAAAAAAGGAGCATGGTTTTTTATCGGATTGCCAAAATGATTCATTTGAATCCGGGCTCTTCCCTGGGGACGTGCCTGGCTGTCGGAGTCGGCAGGAAAGTTTTTTCCACTGCAATTTTCATGGTTAAGTATTATTGTGGGCTTTTTTTTTTTTTAAATTCAGTGTGATTCAAAGCGACTTGCAGCACACCGTAGGTTTCATACCAAATGATTTTGACTTAACCGTGTTTATTTTGATTGAAATACCTTTACCTTGTTAAATGAAATGCAATGTTTCACTTGTCAGCTTTATCTGGTGGTAGTTCAAGAAAGGGATGTAATTTCAAACCGGCGTTTTTGCAGTGTGTGTGGTGTGGTTTTTGGTGTTTTGTTTTTTGTTTTGTTTTTGTTTTTTAATCCAGTGCATTTCCTCTGATGGCAAGAGGAATGGAGGTATAGGATACACCTGGCCATATTTACTGGGCCTAAATACAGTAGGAGATGATATGAAGGGACATACAAGCTGCTGATTGCAGAATGGCTTAGAAATTGTGTTCTGTTAGAGACACACATACATATATATATATATATATATACACACACAGAGGGAAGGACAGACAGACACGCAAAGGAGGAACTTTAATGCCATGGCATTTGTTAGTATATGTAATATATGTCATCTCAGATGAGTAATAAATTGCATTTGAGCCAGTGACATGTGTTTAACTTCCAGAATGTTAAAACATTATTAAATATATTTTAAAATTAACAAATTTTTTTTTTTTTTTTTTCCCACTTTAGTCTTTGGGGTTTTTTTTAATCCAAACTTCTGAATTGAGTGTTTCATTGTTTATAATGAATTCTGAAGTGAGTAGTCAGAGGTTCATGTGCACTCACAAAATGTCATCTCTGTGTTTACTGGGAAGAAGAGTAACGTCTGTGCTCTTCTCTTTTTCTGTTTCAGGTGATTGGAGCCCTTGTCCTCATGGTTGGGATTTATGCAGAAATTGAAAGACAGAAGTACAAAACTCTGGAAAGTGCCTTTCTAGCCCCAGCAATTATTTTAATACTTTTGGGCATTATAATGTTCCTGGTATCTCTTGTGGGTGTACTGGCTTCTCTAAGAGACAATTTACGCTGTCTTCAAACAGTAAGTGTTGGGTTTTTTATTCTTCATTTTTAAGGCTCATTGCTTTTGCTTTTCGGTGTCACCTGAATTCAAACCCATAACTATGTCTACATTGAAAAATATTTCCCTAAAGTTGCTTTTTTTGCTTTTAATTAAATCTGAAACCGCTTTCTGGCAACGGTCCCCTAACGGCAGTCCGTGGATGTCCCTCCGTCAGGGAGCCAGTGACAGGATAGGCGAGGGTCAGAGCCCGGCGCCGAGAAAACCAGCTTTCCGATAGTTTAGGGCTTTATGGAAAACAACCAGAAATGTGAATTATTATCAGCTGGTGTAGATCTTGTGCAAAGTCCGCTGTTGACACAGCATTTGATGCTGGCCTGGCACCACGGTACCTGCTTTTTTTCTCTGGTCTGGCCATACCGCGGGCACGTGCCCTGCTTAGGGGAACTGTGCTGGAGAGGAAGAAATAGTTCTGCCTTTTGGCCGAAGGAAGAGGCAAAGTCTGGTTGTGGCGTTCCCCATCGGTACTGGGGGGGATTTCCAAGAGCCGTGAACCTGCTTGATGGGAAGTTAAGTGCAGAGATGAGCTGTGGCCTCTGGTGGTTCTCCAAATGAGTCTTTAGGGAAGTTCCAGTATAATGCTGTGGTTGCGGATGGAAGTCGCACATAAGGCTTAATTAAAAGTAAAGCGCGAAGACGTAATTTTTGCCTTTGTGTCAGTTTGATGCAAAGAAATGCTAAATACGTGGCATGTTATGTGGGCCAAAGCAAGAGGGAACTGTGGATTTTGAAATTAGGCTGGAATTTTATGGGGAGTCTGTCTTTAGGTGGTGGTGGCTTCTTTCACTCTGTGTGTGGTGGGATGTCCTCATTGCCTGGATGCTGAGGATGTTTTCTGTTCCCGTTGTGGTAGCAAACCCGGTAGGGTATTTAAACGAAGAAAGTCCCTGATGTCTGCTTCTCAGGCTGATTCCAGGTTTAGCAGGAGAAAAGATATCTGTCCGGCGAATGTGTGACACTGATTCTGGGTTTTGAGAGCACAGAAATTAAACCAGCTTTTGGGGCTGAGCATTAGGGATTATTTTCAGGTGAGAGATCATAAAACTTCGCTCCTGATGAAGTTCATTGTTAAGAAGCAGACCTAAATTCACTTAACAGCCACCTTTTATGCTTAAAGAACCCTTTGGGTTGGAAAAACATTTCGAGTACTGGCATTTTGCAGCTATCTCACGGTGTTGCTATGGATTTCTTCATATTATTTTGCATGCGCTTTGATAAGTAGTCACAGATGCGTACGTCGTGGTCGTGTGTGAGCGGGCACGTATATATATTATAGACAGATGAAGAAAGAGACGGCTAGCAGGTATAATTTTTCTTGCCACCGAGCATAGTAAGTCCTGTCAGTGCCCACCGCGCAGCCTCTGCGCTCAGCTGGCTCGGCGGAGCGGTACGGCTCGGTTCCCTCTTCTGCAGCAACACACTAAAAGGTACCAAGCCCAGAATTTTGCTTTGATTTAACGCTGGCAACTTAGTAGAAGGTGGTTTGAATTACCTTAAAGCACTGCTTTAGCCGAGAAACGAAAGCTAACAGGTAAGTACTGTTTTTAGAGGAAGCGTAGAAACCCAAAGTTCGGTGTGGTTTGTAGCAGCCCATTAATAAGCTTCTGTGGGATGCCGTTACGGAGAGAAGTACGTTGGCGCGATACATGCGTCTATTGGTTTTGAGTCCATTCAAAGCAGAAAAATAACGCGTTCGCCAATTGGGCAAACCCCAGAATTACTCAAGTGAGGAAAAAAGGCGTTCTTGTGACGTGACCAGCGTTATAAGAACAAAACCATAACTTTGTATCTTTCTTTAAAATGACGTCTCGTACGCAGAAAGCCAAGCGTGTTGGCGATTGAATGTTACAGACTTAAGGACACTAATTGGAAGAGTAATTGGGGTTCGCTCTGTTTAAGGCCTCACTTGCAATTTTTTTTTTGCAGTTCATGTACATTCTTGGTATCTGCTTGCTGATTGAGCTGACTGGTGGAGTGGTGGCCCTGATCTTCAGAAACCAGGTGAGCCGCTCGCGTTTGGGTTTTGATCGCCAAGAACGTTCCTCGCAAGCCATGATGTTCCAGCTGCGCTACTGAGCAAATAAAAGGCGTTAGGATTGTCACCTGAGCACTGGCCGATGGAGGTCCGAAGGCAGGTCTAGACTTTTCAGGGCCTTTCAGGTTCGGGAATGGGTGGGATTGGTCACCCGTTCTGGAGATGAACTCCAGATTAAAGAATTTGGAGAAAATCTGGTAACTTAAGAACGTGCAATATGGGCAAAAGGAGTTTCCAGCTCTTCATGTATTACAAAGTGCTTTCTTCTCACTTGCCTTCCCGAATCAGACAGCTGATTCAGGAAGTTTCCAGGTGGATTTGGAGGCTTTGGTGGTTTTTAGTGGCCGAAATGTTTTACCGTATATGAAAGACAGCTCTTCCCTGCCCACATCCATAAGCAGCGTAACTAATTTCTATAGGAGACCCCATCATTTATAAGCATGCTATAATTGTATAAAAACCTTAATTTTTCTAAACGGAAAGCAGCAGACTTTTTTTTTTTTTTTGAATGTTAGAAATGTTTTAAAAAATGTGTTCACCGTGGTGAGTACTAGATTTCTGCGCTTTGATTTTTTGTCAAATCTGGCAAAATACGAGCGTTAAAAGGAGATGCTGAATAACACGACCTCTTCCCTCCCCACCCCAATCCTACCAATCTCATTTCCACAAAAAGAAGTTGTGTATACTATGTTACACGTTACTTCAAAAAAAAAAAAAAAAAGGCTTCAAAAGAGTTTTTTTAAAAAATAACAACTCATTGTTATTTTGAAGTAGTATTATGTTCTCCCTAGCTAGTGTTTTCTTCTTACTCCGTGCTGGACCGGTGTCGTGAACGTGACTGGTGAGAGCAGGGGCTGAGTTATCTTCCTTTCTAGAAGCCGTCGTCAGCCGTTGCCGTAGACGTCGCCTTGGCCCCGTGCAAGGATTTATTCTGAATTGTGGGGGGAGCGCCAGGCTCATCCCAAGGGAGCAGATCAGCCTGCGCGGTGTGGGAGTGTGGGCATCACGGGACGCAGAGAATTCGGTTGGCAGAAAATTAAGTAAATGCCAAAGATGGTATTTGCTGAGCGGGCGAGGAAGAATTGCTGTTGACTTTTGCACAAAGAAAATGTATTTGGGGGGGTTTTGTGCAGTAAGCATTTTCCCGACACGTGTATTGGCTGGCTGAGCAGCACAGCTGCGCTCAGGGGCAGGTTTCTTTGCTTGTTTTCTGAGGTTAAGGCAGAAGTTGGGGTTAGTATAGGGAGGAGAAGGAAGTATTTAATAAAACCTTAGGGTAGTAGTCGCTATTTAAATGTTGATTGTTTTGCATGCCTCATTGATTTTTTTTTTTTTTTTTTTTTTTTCTCCCATTTCTTTCTCTGTTTCCTTCTCAAATCTGTCAAGTCTAAATGAGGTGATACGGGTAGCACGAGAGCAGTCGGTATTTGCTGCTGTTTAGTCTTGGCCAGTTAGGATAGTCCTGCAAAATTCCCTGTTAGTTCTAATCACTGATGTGATAATGGGTTTTGTTCTGTTTTGGTTTTAAGTGTTGTAGTTTGTAATACTGAGAAAATGAGTAGGTGTTATCTCAGGTTTCTTTCTGACCTGTGAGGATTTAACTTTGATCATTTTAGCAGCTGGATTGAAAGGAAAGTCGTTACGTTCTGGTTATGATTACTCCTACTTTTTGCCGTGCTGTGATTGTGCTGGATGTTGAAAACTCTCTGTTGTGGAGAGGTGTCGCGCTGTTAGCACTTCTCAGCACAAAACCAGCAGTGAGGCTCCTGCTAAAAGAGAATGGACTGTGCTATCATTTATTTTTAACTGGTATTTCTTTTTTCTTTAAAAAAAAAAAAAAAAAGAAGCCTTTCCTTTTGTGCTCATCCATTACACTTGTCACTTTAACCTGTGCTTTTAGTTTTGTTTCGGCGCGTGTAACCTGTGAATCTCGTTTCACTTTTCCCTTCTAGACAATCAACTTTTTGAACAATAATATTAGAAGAGGGATTGAGAATTACTACGATGATTTAGACTTCAAGAACATCATGGATTCTGTTCAAAAGCGGGTTGGTTGGTTGTTGTTTGTTTTGTTGGTTTGTTTTTTTTTTTTTTTCCTGGGACCAATTCAGTGCCGAGATGCGGTAGGTCCTTGGCGACAGCTTTGCGTTTTTCCAGTGGTGGGATAATCAAATTCTTCCTGACGTGGGGGGTGAGATGTGACGTGTCATCTGTTACGGCGTGGCTGCGGTCGGGGCTCCTCCAGCATCCCGCTAAATCACTGCAAGGAGCAGAGGGCAAAATGCAGCTTTTTTCCCTTGGTGGCTGTGATTCGGATGCTCGAGGCCAGATCCTGCAAACATGTAGGCTTATAGGGGCCCCACAGCCAGATTCCTACAAATTCCACCCAAGTTCTTGCGCTCAGCGTTTCTGCAGGCTGGTCCAAGACATTCAAAAGCATCTCGTTAACGGGAGGCACCGGATGAAGAGAAATTAAAGAGGTGGCAATTAGGCTGTTTGAACCTGGGCCCCTGTATTTTCACTCGAGGGCACATGGCAAGCTCTTTAACAAGGTGTTGAGTCAAAGCAAATGCCCGTGGAAGTGTATATACATGTAATTAAAATTCCGAAATTGCGTTGAGCCCAGCTGAGCATTACTTAATGGCACGTGTAGTTGACTCACAGCCCTTTTTTTTTTCCTAAGGCTGGTGTGTTGAAATGTTTATTGGATTATTGAAGAGTTCTGCTATGCAGTTCAGAGACTATAGAAGAAGCAGAAAATGTTCAGAAATGTGATGTCAGGGCCCATGTGATGTCAGTGACCGTGCCAAATAATGATTTAAAAAAAAAAGAGTTAACTTAGGAAGTGATATGTATAGTTTATGGCATCGTTATGGAGATGGCAGCCTGCTTTGAAAAACAAAGTTAGCATGGAAAGTCTGTCAAAAGCAAACCATTCTGAGGAAATTTTGTCATTAGACTTCGTAATGCTTTAAAGTTTCCATGCACTGCCCAAAATTATGTATACGTACAGCGAATAAACATCAGTGATTAAATAAACTGCTCCTTTTCCCTTCGTTTAAAATATAAAGTGAATATTTGTATTAAGTCAGTGTAAACTTACAGTATTTGTTTGCCAGATTTCAGTTCCACTAAATTACACCCAAAACGTTTTGATGAGATTATTCTTATACTTTATAGCAACGCTTTTGTCTTTTAGAAATGTAGTCACGATCCTTAGAAAACCTGAAGCAGTATATTACAGCTTGCGATGGAATGAATGTAAAAACATTGCTTAACGATGTCCAGACCCAAAAAGATAATTTTTCAACTCGGAAAAGATGGGAGGTCCAAGTTAGCACCAAGTACTTTCTTCTGGCACCCAGGGTAATAGCTCGACGAGTGATGGAGGAACGCTGCCTGTATCTTTCATTCTTTTCAGTTGTATCTATTACATACATTCATATGTGCCTTGCTGATAAAATGGTAGAATTGCTGGGTAGTTCAGTGCTCTTAAAACTGTTTTATTCTTCCTTTCTCTTCTACTTAGTAGAGGAGTTTCTGTTAAGATATGATTTTGTTAAATTTTATTTTATTTTTTTTTTTCCCCTTTGCCTTTTGTGTCCTTTTTTTCCAGTTTAAGTGCTGCGGTGGGGAAGATTATAAAGATTGGTCACAAAACGTGTACCACAACTGCGCGGCGCCGGGACCGCTGGCCTGCGGGGTGCCCTACACTTGCTGCGTCAGGAATAAGGTGAGTCCCGGCATCGCCGCTCTCTGTCGGGTCGCCGGCGTTCGCCTAAAAAAGGTGCCTTACTTGAGGGAGTCTGGGGGAAGAAGCGAAGGAAAATGGGAGCTATGGATCCGTTGGTCTTGACAGCTTGAAAAGGAGAAAATAATGAATTAGGTGCGTTGGCTCTGGTCCGTCTTACTGTCACACAGCGCAGTCCTGGGAATGCAGAAGAGATCCTGGGAGCTGCTCTAACCTCATGGCTCGCCCGGACCAGGGCTGCTTAAAATTAAATTTTGCTGGTGTTTTCCCCGGGGTTTGCTTCTCCAGCTTTGCCAGGAAGCCTGGGCTCCGATTTGCTTCCGTGGGTGGGGGTTGGAGTGATGCGCACCAGCTGCTGTGTGAATTAAAAACCAAAGAGAACGACCCCGTCATCCAGAAAAATCCAGAAATGGGGGCGAAGGACCTCAGGGTCAGTGCGTCCTTGTGGGCTCGGGTCTAGACCGGAGTTGCTGCTCTGCCCTAACCCATCCTTGAAAACTACCTGCCTTGCCACCCGGTAAAATCCTCCCTGTCAGCTGGAGTCTGGACCAGTTTCTCAGTCTGTGATGAACTGGTATTAACTGGCGCTGGGCAGCGCTAGGAGCAGGCGTTAAGTTCCACGTCAATGTGTTTTATATAAATTTCAACAGTTTGACTTCTTCGCTTTTCGTTTGAGGGATGGATGTCATGCTGAATTTGGTAAAGAACTATTCCTCAGCTTAAAACCAGTATAGGCAATCGCAGCCTCACTGGGTTTCGGTCTTTGGTCTGAATGTGAGACGGAGCAGTTGAGCACGTGTAAGAGCAGATGTGGTGGAGCTCCTGATGGATAGCCTGCTGCTGCCCTTTCAGTCTCTGCCTTGAGCATGGCTGTTTAATTAAAAAAAAGGGAAAATAAATGCAATAATTGTGTCAGTAATCCTGCTGGGAGGTGTTGCTGAGAGATGTGTATAATATGAAGGTGTTCATTACGTACGCTTACACATTTTTTGTGTGCGAGAAAGGGTCTGTTTAAATCTGCGCTGAGCTTTGATTTATTCTCAGAAACCGAAGCTAAATAGTTATGCTTTAAGTCTTAGGTGTTTGAGAACAAGAAAGTCGTGTATATGAAAATACCTGCTGATCCACAGCTGCACTGAGCAGAACCGCTCAGGATTTTCCCCTCAGCTGATGGTAAAGGAAGATAGAGCTGGTTAGTCAAGAGCAATCTGGCTTTTTAGGAGACACTCCAAGTACCGCTTGTTTTTCCGTAGCTCTCATTTATCTGTCAAAGTCTTGGTTTAAAAGGTTAGTCGACGTGTGTGGAAATAGAGCAGTGCTCTGAAGGCGAAGCGGCGCGATAATCGGTGACTAATAACGCCGGGTGCTTTTCCAGCTGTGGCACAAATAATCGAAACGTGTCGAGGATTTCCGATGCAACCTGGCAGGCAGGAAAGCGCTAAAATAAAAACTTTGCCGAGGAAAAGAGGGAGTATATCCTCCGTGTGCTTCACTTGCAACTGGGGGGGGGACAGGGAACGAGACTACTTGGAGCCTAAAGGTAGCCTGCAAAGTGTTAAGCTTAGGGAAATTAATCGAAAGGTGGGGAGAAGCCCCAAAAGAACAAGTAAACTTCTTACTTAAGGGTAGGGTGTTCGGCAAGACGCTGCGGTACGCGAGGGCTTGTGGCTTAGCCGCACCGGGATGCCGTGGATCTGCCTCGTGAAATCCAAGCGGCGCGGACACGTACTCGGCGGGATGACACTAACACCGTGGCTGTATGGCCAGCTGCCTTGAGGGGAAAAAAAAAACCAAAACCAAAAAAACCCCAGCAAACCAACCAGAAGATGCATAAATCTTGTATGTTTGACAAATGCTTCCAAATACAGGCTGGTTTCTGTCCTGGAAAACTGCAGATATGGTTTGTGATTACTCATTTGCTTTGTAGTCATGGAAAACTCCCGCTAATGTCAGAGGTTGGATTCTGATCCTCTGAAAAAGCCTCTTGCTAACACGAGCCAGGCTCATGCTGGGGGGGGCTCTGGAGGGACTATTTTTAAGTTGAACTATTTGTTAAAGACTTAGGCTAGTGCAGCAGATAAAAATTAGTCCCCAGATGCCTATAAACCTCTGTTTCCGATGCATTTATCTCCGTGGCGTACATTTTCTTGTGCCACGGTGGCCTGTTAAGAAATGCTGTGTTTAAAATGAAATGATGTGACTGTGTCGCTTGCAGTCCCGTGTTTTGGGGGTGGCCGCGCGTTTGTCGGTTAGGCTCAAGCATTTGACGTAAATGTGACATCGCTCACAGCAGACACAGCAACACGCCAATGCCTAGCGTCGAAACTTTGACTTCCAAGAGTATTTATCACCTGTGGTTGACGGCCGGGTACCCCTCGCGGTTTCCCAACGGACCCGCGAAACGGAGCGGGTTTTTTTAGGAACGTGCCGAACCTTCTTTGTCAGCCAGTTCCGTGTGCAAGGTGAGAGCCTGGCTTTTTGGGGGGCTTCAAAAACTTGACCCTGGCTGGTGTTTCTGCCGTTTTGTAACATCCTTCCATCCTTCCATCTTTTGCAAACGTCCCCCTTCCTTCTTGGGGAGGTGACCTGGGAACCCCAGCCCATCGCTCAGAGGTCACCGGCGTTTAGAAATCTCATTTCTACATTTAGTTTTAATTTTCAGGGAGGGTATATCAATATAGTAGAGTTTGTTCCGCCTTATTTTCCTCATCTGCGTATTCTTATTTTCTGCCATGGCTTTGTTCATTGCTTCCTTTGATGCCGGTGGGCTTTACGTTGGCTGATTTGTAAGTGAAGAACGGTATTTTCAGGTTAGCTTTGCCAGGCCAGTTAGAGCCAGGTGAAATATTAAAGGGCTACAGAAAATGTGTTAGTAGTCTGTGATGAATGCAAGCATTCAGTCTTTTTTTGAATGTATGAATTTTATATTTATATATATAAAATGGTATATAAAAATATAATAAATTTGCTCTTGTAAAATGTTCATGTAAGCATTCCTAGTATTGGACGTTACTTGGGGTTGAGATATTTCTGAGCTTAAGTTTGTCATCGTGATGGCATGATAGCCATGTTAACCCCTGGTTTTCTTAATAAGATGTGTTAAGTTATTAAGGCCTTAAAATTAAAACCAGCTGTTCGTTTTGTGGAAACAGCTGTGGCGTGCAGCTCTGTAACAGCTAGCTTTGGTTTCTGGTGCCACGCTGGTTTTGCTGGATAAATATGGTTCAAATGTCTTGTGTCGTGACACGCTGGCAATACTGATTTCTCTAAAATCATGTAGAGCTTTATGTAAATCTGACCCTGGAACTGCTGGAAGAAACTAGTGTTGGACTGAGAAGTAACCCTGTTGTTGCTTTTATACGAGCTTGGTGAACACAAGAAGAGTAAAAATAATTTTTGTTGTGATTTTTGTTTTCTGCTGCGGTTTATATTTGTTGTTTTCTTTTCAGACAGATACTATCAACACTATGTGCGGATACAAAACCATTGACAAAGAGGTAACGTAACCGGTGTCCACCCTGTCGTGGCAAAGGGTGGTGCTTCTCTGCATTTTTTTGGTCAGTTATAAAATTGTCTTCTGCATGCTTAAATCTACCAGATCGTTAAATCAGCAATTAAAATTATTTTATCTGGAAGAACTTTCGTACATTAAAACAACTAATCTTGTTTGATTGCGGTATCTTCCACGATTCCTTGCTTGACGTGCATGAAGCGCGTCTTCCCAAAGGTCATCCCCCTTATGCTAATTGCACAATTAATGCAAAGAAAGCTGCTTTCCTACTTTTAATCAGTGACTTGAGTTGGGGACAGCTTTTAATACTTAAAAGCCAGAGTTTCTCACTGAGAAAAATTGGTTTTGGTAAAGTCAACTTCGCTGTTTCTAAGTATTTTATATTCCGCTAGTGGGTGTTTTATTTTTAAGCCTGTAATAGTTATTCCTGGAAGAGGAGTGGGACTTCCCAGGTTGTGTTGGCAGCCCTCTCCTCCCTCCGGGAGCGGGATGGGGCTGCCTCCTTCTTCAGTCTTCCCTCTTGGGAATAGCCCCGGTGACTCCAGAGTAGAGACTGCCGGCTCAAGGCGCTAATTGCGGAGTGATTAAGAAGGGAAATCAGTAATTGGATCTGCTGGGAGTTCTCCACTCCTAGCTCTGGAGTGCTGGTGCGGGGGGGTTGCTTGGAAAAAGCCGCTCTCCCCGGCTCGTTTGAGGCACTTGGCGCACAATGCCAGCTTCAGTTGTTGGTGTTGGGGATTACTGGTTATTTTTACGTATGACCTGTCTTCATTTAGATTCAATGATTTATGGCTTAATCACCTCAACGCTCCAGCCTGGCTCCAATGCCCGAAGCACTTAAGCGTACGCTTAACTTTACCCTATTCATCGGCTTAGGACCCTTTGCAGCCTCAAGTGCTTTCTATATTATGGGTTGGGGTCACGGTGCAGCGCAGCTTGCAGGACTGAATCTGAAATCCTCTCGTTCCTGCCCTTTTTTTAGAGTCTATTGCAAAGCACTTGGTCCACAGTTCATATTTTTCCACTGCTGTACTTTCAACTTGGGCGCAGAGATAAAAGCTAAAGAGAGACTTCTCTACTTTCCAAGTGGTCTAAAATGAGAATTGGATGCATTTCTTTCAGGAAAGTAGTGGCAAAAGAAGGTTTAAAAAAAATGAAATAACTTGTTCGGGTGTGGAACAAGTTAAAAACAGATGGAAGAATTAGCGATGAGGTCTCTGTTAAATTCAGTGGGTTTAAAGAGACGGGAACGAGGACCAAATTTGCGTCCCTGAATTTCGGGTTATCGTGTGTTACTGTATCATATGCCAGTGCAACTCCCTGTTTGAACGTTTGCTCTGTTATTTTGCAGCGCTTGAGTGTTCAGCATGTTATATATGTCCGAGGATGCACGAATGCAGTGCTTATTTGGTTTTTGGACAACTACAGCATTATGGCCGGCGTGCTGCTTGGCATATTGCTACCCCAGGTAAGAAGGGGCCAGTGCGTTATCCATTAAAGGGAGTATCTGATTGGTTGCTACGGTATGCAAAATCCCATCTGACTATATCTAATTATAATTTTTTATTTAAATTTAACACAGCCCATAAGCTGAGGTGGCATTCCGCTGATTTAGTAGCATCACTGGGGTAAATGGTGGGATTTAGTGGGTTAATTTTTTTTTTTTTGCTGGTTTTGCTTGGGTTTTTTTGAGTCCTCTCCTCCCCCAAGCTGCGTCCACTGAGACTTTCCAATGCTCCAAGGCGCAGGGGTGGTAATTCTTCTGTTGTATTAGCTCTTCACAAAAACGAGCCGTTTATACCCCTATGTGCAAAGAATAACGACGTGAGTTTCCTTCCTTTGGCAGTTCCTGGGAGTGCTGTTATCCTTGCTTTACATCACTCGGGTGGAAGATATCATCGCCGAGCACAAGCTGAGCGCAAGACTGTTCGAAGAAGCGGGGCAGGGATCTGCCCCCGAGTTTGCCGGAGCCGGCTGCTGCCTGTGTTACCCGGGGTGACTTCGGATACCTCAAATACAGGCAAAAAAAGGCAAATCCAGCCCTTCTGGTTTGCGCTGGCTATTACGGACCGCGGGTGTAACGAAGCAGCCGGCGGCGGGGCGGCGATACCTCCGTAGCTTCGTCGCTCTCGGGGCGTCCGCAACCCAAAACGCCCCAAAAGGGCTCCGCGCTGCCGGCGATGCTGCCGCGGTATCGTCACGCTGCCGGAAGGTGGGCTTGCGGATCGTTAAATTTTTTTTTTTTTTTTTTTTTTTTTTTTGGAATGATTGCCGAGTGATGCGCAGCTGGGAAAACTATGCTGGGAAGATTGGAAAGTAGATTTCTAGGAAGAGCCTTTGCGGCTAGGGCTGTCATATTTAAATGTTTGTCCTTTCCAACTTTATTTTCTTATTCCTTACAAAAAAGATTTCTTACCGATCTATGTGGTTAATATTAAACATGTGTTTAATAATTTTTTTTGTGCTAATCTTGATGAATTCACTGACGATAATGGATGTGATGCTGAACGCTTTCATTGCTCAGTCTTTTGTGCCTTTTAATAATGGGGCAAATGCCAACGTTGAATCAGTCAGGTAATGCTTGATATATTTTGAATGCAATTTAGTACTATCTGGCTTTTGTACAAACTTACAGGATGTTTGAGTCTTGTATGTACTGTATGTTTCCTCTTTTGTAAATTAACTTAGATGATTTATGATTTTTTATTTTTTGGAGTTCTGTACATTGAGATGTTTCTAAATTTTCTTCTTCTTGTCAAAATAAAACCAAGAAGTTGGTTGGTTTTTTTTTTTAAAGCACAAAGATTTTGTTTAAAATGTTTTTCGTTTTCTTTTCTAAGTTAAGCCTGTCCCTCAGACGCTGAATCAAAAGGCAGAAATATCTTGAGCTGTGATTCTGGCTTGGGTGCTGACTTGCCTGGGGTTTTGGGCAGTCACCGAGGGTCTGTGCCTTGCTTGCTTCTCCTAGTGAATCCGAGACAAGACTTGGGAAGTCAGGGAAAGCTCTGGGGTTTTTACAGTCTTTCCAGCCCCACGCAGGCTTGCAGGCAAAATGCAAAACCTAATTATCACGAGAGAGACAAATTCAGGATGAGAATAAAGTGGGGTTGGTTTACGTCCTGTCTTTGTGAATCCCTTCTTTTCTGCCCCTCCTCTAAGCCATACAGAGGAATAACTGATTTTATTCTCTCCTTGATGCCTTTCTTCTGCTTTTTTTTTTTTTTTTTTTAATTTCCCTATCCTGTGGGTGTGTTTTCTGCTTTCTTCAAAACTCAGTGTTTGCTGCTTAGCTCTCCACCTTCACCAAGGATTTCTGAGGAAGCTTCATCCGTTCCCAGGAGCCAAAAAAAAAAAGATTCGACCAGTTCTTCAGCGTTTCTGACGGTGTCTAGAGAGAGAGAGATCCCGCGGCGTTACCAAGCCCGTCGTCCGCAGTGCGAGGTTATGTCCTACACAGCACACTCTAGCGTTGGGTCCCACACATGGTTACATATTTAATTGCTCCGAAATTTTCCTGGTCTCCGTCCTGAATAGTGTATTTTGGTAAGTTAAGAAGCAAGGTGTGTTTTAAGGGTGGATATGTGTACAAAGAGAGGAAGGGGCAACTTCGGAGGACCGAGCTGACTGCTGTCGGTGAAGGATAGGAAGATCGAAGCCGAAATTGGTTTATTATGGAGCACTGGGAAGGTGGGAGCTGAAATTATCAGGAGCTGGGGTATCTCCAGAGGCAGAACCTGTGCGCTGGCCTTCGGCAAGAGGGGACCAAAGCTCGAATTTTAGATGCCAGGAAGGCTGTAATGAATTGTGAAGGAAGGAATGACAAAGGTAATTTTTCTTTCTTTACTAATAGTGAATATTGTGGTGGTTTGAAGACACCTGGGAAAGCAGGAGGTGATGGAAGCGTGGTTAAAATTTGGGTGGTTTAAATGCAACAGGGAGAGTATTTGGGATACCAGGGAGCAATTCTCCTTTAGCATGGAAATGTGTGGGCCGGACTGAATTTTCAGCCATCCTTAGTGCTCTCTGTCATATGCGGTGTTTGGGGGGGGGGGCTTTTACCTGACAATCACGGACTGCTAAACGTGTGACTTTGTTTAATAAATGATTGATTCAAATACCGTTAACCCTTCCCATTCCCTCCGATCTGAGGAAATTTAACTCTTTGCTTCCCAGACCCATGGTGACGGGAGGGAAGGATGCAGCAGGTCTCTGCTCAGCTGCCTCCAGGCACCTGAGCCCTGGGAGATGATGGGGAGACGGCGACGGGGCATGGATTTGCTCTTGAGCACGAGGCTTGGCTCTTCTCCGTGGGCCGTGCTACGTCCTGTTAGTAGATTGATTTTTTTTTTTTTTTTTGAGTGGGTTTGTGTTGGGCACGAGGTGTTTTGTGTGCTTACGAGTAGCTCTTTTTTATCCGGAGCCGCTGACCCTGCAGGGCTGTGCTCTGTCCTGCCCAGTTCACCCACACCAGCGAGGTCTGGAGGGGATGCGGATCTCTTACGGGATTTTTGTGCGCGCGTGTAATTTTAAAGTGCTCCGACAACGGTGAGCTTCCTATGGTTCATCCTCCGCCTGCCCCCTAATGCCCTGCCCTCCGTGGCTCTTGGGCAGCTGTTTGTGCTCCCTGCCTGCAAAAAAATCCCCCCCCGGCCGGTCCTTGCTGCCTGACCCCCGCGTTGCCTCTCTCCTGCCTGCATCCCGGAGTTTTCCTGCCTGTCCTGGGACGGCTGTGCGGAGCAGCTTGGGGAAACCGAACGATGGTAACAGCTCCTCGGTGCCGGCTGCCTGCCGAGCCACCTTTGTTTTTAAATTTAAACATTTAAACACCTTCCCTCGCCTGTGGGTTCAGGGAGGAGGGTCACCGGGCCGTTTCAGCAACGTGGAGGGGCTTTGCGCGGAGAATCGCTCTCCGTGCAGCTGGAAATGGAGATTTACCTCTCTGTTTCGAGGAATGACAGGCCGTCCTGGCACAGTCTTGGCATGGCACTCGGGCGATGCACGCCGGTGGGCTAAGGGTATACGTACACGGTATATGCCGTCCGATGATGTTAACGTGATAAAAATCTTTAATTAGCCCAGTTACGGAGGACAAATGCCGAGCAGCTCTCCCTCTGGTGGTGTGGGTGTGCCATATCGCAAGGCGCTAATTAAAATCTGCTCGCCCTGAATTAAATCTCCGCTCGGTGTGTCCGTACGGCACCGGGGTTTCTCCGGTGGCCCTGTGCCCTGCCTTGCTGCAAAACCCTCCTCGTTCAGGCACGGCTTCCACGGGCTTTGTCCCCCCAAAGTTGGAAATCCCTCGTTAGCCCCAAACCTCTGCAGCAATTAGCATCTGTTGGGGAGGCAGAGAGGGGCACTTGGGATACGGCTGCTGGTTACAACCTCACGGGGAAAACCAGCCTCAGAGGTGGGATGAGCTGGAAAAAAAATGGGTGTTTAAGATCTAAAAACCATTTAGCTAGAAGTGGTTTTGCAGATTTGTATTCCTAAGGCCCTTTTCTTCACTAGGACTTGCCAGCGCTTGTGACTTTTCTGTACAAAGTGATTATTAAAAGGTGCTTGCGTGGGTTCCGGAATCGCTTTTGGGTAAGAAATAACCTGGCGGGTGTTCAGCCGCAGAGTGCGGATTCTCCCGCTGCCGGGGATCCTCTGGGCTCTGCCGGGCCGGGGAGATCAGCTCGACCCTGAGCACGTTGGTGGCCCGTGAAGTTGCTTTGGGTTTGCATCCTTGTTGGATGTCTCCGCTTTTCTGGGGAGGGGGGAGAGAAGGCGGCATCTTCACCTGTGGTGGCGAGAGCAACGCTGCTGTTTGACTTGTCGAAATTATGTTGAGTCCGTCGTGCTGCTTCACACTGACCCAGCCTCGGTTGGTTTTCACGCTCAGGATGGGAGTACTGCTTTCATTTGGATTCAGCTCCTGGCCTGAAGTCTGTCCCTGCAGCTCGAAGGGCTAAAATTTTGCCTCGCAGCAGCGATAAGAGCCCTCGGCAAAGGCAACCGTTAAATCCCCTCAGGAAAACGGGTGTCCTGCCCGCTGCCAGTACATTTTCTTCCACGGGAAGTTTTTTTTTCCTTGATGAAGAGGTAGAGGTAGGTGAAAGCTGCCATCCGGGAAAGGAGAGAAGGAGAAGAGCCGATCTGCCTGCACAACAGGGCGAAGCCACTTCGTACTTCTGGGTGTTGGGGACCGGTTTGCACGTCGCAACCTGTCACGGTGCTCAGCCCTCCCTGGAGGTTTCTTGCGGGGTCGGTGCCACGAGTGGGAGCGTTCCTGCCTGCGGCGGGTTTTGGGGATGGGGAGGCTTTGCTTGGGGAAGCGCGAGGAGCTGGAGCAAAGCGGAGCGGCGTTGTCTTCTCCCGCTTGAGGCTACAGCTTGTCGGGTTAGAATAAGCGTAACGATGCCCTGAGGGGTTTGGAGGGTGTTGGGACAAACCTGCTGGCTGAAGGGCAGGGGCTGGGGGGGGGAATGGGCTGGGGTGTCATGCTGGCAGGCCCCTGACCAGGGAAGGAGCTCTCTGTGAGGTCCCTGGAACTCTGTGCAGGCACCGGCAAAGCTGTTGAGCTGCTGGGGAATATTGGCTCTTGGAGAAATTTGCGTGCAGGGCTTTTTTCCAGTGTCACTGGGTTTTGCTGGCACAGCTGCGCCCTCCCCATCTTGCCCGGCGGGGCTGTCGGGTGCTCGCTGGTGCCGTGCCGCACGCTCTTTGGCTGGGATAGGTAAGCCCAAATTCAAAGGGCTTCGTGCCTGTGCTGGGAAAGGTGCCTACGCCGGAGGAGAGGCGCGAACGGTGCCCGACGCTCGGCTGCAGGGGAACACGGTCCTCTGGGGGAATGGCCAAGTCCATGGTGGAAGGGGAGAAGACGTTAGGAACGTAAGCGTGAGCTCTGAAAGCCTCAACCTTTCTGATGACAAGAGTAAGGAGCCTGCGACGAGGTGTCCCTCAACCCGAGACCTTTGCTGCTGGTGCTGACGGTGAGTTTGGTGGCCGTCACGCTGGAATCCGGCACGTGTTGACGCTGCTGTCGGGACGTGCCTTTGCCTCTCCGGGGTCTCCTCTTCCTCCTCCTCCTCTCTGTGGCGAGGGGCTGTGCCAGCTGCAAGCCCTCCTGGCTCATCTCCGGGCATCCGAGCCGGTGGCCATGATTTTCAGGCCGCTGGCTTGCCGCAGCACCGGGCATAACCCGGGCTTGATGTAGCTTTGCTGGCTCGCTTTCCTTGAAAAACGGCACCGCTAAACGCGGCGCTGAACAGGACTGCTGCTGCTAAAGGTGCTCATGGACCTCCTGGGGTCTGTCTCCCTGTGGATGAGGCTGGAGACAGGCCGGCACAGCTCTGGGAAGGTTTCTGTCCCAGCAGAGCGGATAGGTGCTGGTGCTGTGCCCGTGCTCACCTCCGCTGAGACCGTGGCTCAGGTAAAAGCAACTCATGCCCTGATAGTCTTCAGCTTTCCAGCATTTGGTGTTTCCTAAAATAGAGAGTTTGTTCTCCGGGAAAGGGAGGTGGAAGGTCCAGGCCTCCTCAAACAGCTCTGTCTCTGGGCTTAGTTCAGTTCCCAGCCAGCTGTTAGCTTATTTCCAGATAAAATGGATTTGTGCCACCGAAAGCATCCGATCCACCTGAGGAAACGAGCTTCGTCAGAAATACTCTCTGCCTCGGCCCGGGATGCGTGTGTGTGTGTCATGGGGTCATCCCACAGCCCCCATCTCAGGAGCGGGGACAAAGGGACTGGGATGGATGGGATGCACCTTTGGAGCATCCCACGGCGAGCAGCAGCGTTGCCCAGCGGCGGAACGAAGAGAAGCCGACGGTATCCGGGGGGGGGGTGGCTGGAGCACCCCTAACGCACCTCATCTTGCCTTCCCAACCCTGGTGCCCTGTGAACGGGGCAGGATACGGCCCTGCTGCCCCCAGCCCAGCGGCACCAGCCCAGCGTGCTCCCAGGGTCCTAGGGAGGCTTGCAGCGGGGGTCCATCCGGGCCATATCCAGAGCTCGGCACGCCTTCCCGGGCTGCGTTGGGCCATGCACGCACTGTGTGCG
>JAVJGG010000094.1:3266330-3362808 GCA_035590195.1 Aviceda cuculoides
AGCCCTCCCCGGGGCTCCCTATGCCGCTGCCTAACCCCCCCCACACACCCCCACCGGGGCTCAGCCTTCGGGGTCTGCCCTGGTGCGGAGCCCTGGCCCAGTGCGTGTCTCCTCGGATTTGTTAGGTTCAGCCCAGGTGTAGGCTAGTAGCTGTGGAAGTGGTTGTGCGTTCGGGTGGGCGACATCGCCCACTCCTGCGGCGAAGGGAGAGGCCAGCTTGGCCTTGGGGCTAACCAGACACTTGACAGCTCAGTAAACGCGTGGGGCTTGGTGTATTTTGGAGAAGCAGCGATCTGTTCTCGTGCGCTTGATCCAACCTCGGTCGATGAACTGTCGTCCCACAGAGAGGAGCCGCGGGTGCCCCGTGCACCCGGGAGAAGGGAGTGAGGGCACCGCGCTGCCAGCGTGGACAAGCAAGGCGAGCAGGTATCGTTTTCTACTTGAGCTTTTTTGGAGATCTGCTCTTTCTGCTGCCTCCCGGGACCCGTTCATCCATGCAGAGCCCCACTACTTTGCCTATTCATTGCTTTGAGAAGCAATACCCAGATTGCTGGAGAAACACAGGCCATGGGGCAAGGTTGAGGACTGGAAAAGGCAGTGTGTGCCTATCTCTGTGTGGACTGTTATAGTCCTGAACGTGATCTATCTGCGTCGTAGATCAGATAGGCAGAATGAAAGACCTAATAGTATTCCTCCCCCTTCCCCCCTTTCTGGCTGAATTGCGTATTGTTTTCATACTCTAACAGTCTGCAAAGTGCTCCAAGGCCTCTGTGTGTGGCCACAGGCAAAACACCATGATTATTTGGGTGATAAAATCATTTAATGTTTTCCCTGCTAGCCCAGCTCCACTCTGATATCTCCTCACGGGAGGTATCACCTTGCCCTAGCTATTTGCGTGTGCTGCGGGACAGAGGAGGGCAACAACACACTCGCCTAGTCTGCAAAAGTAGCATTTTTGCAAAAAATTGCAGAAGGGAGTTCAGGGTCTATATGGGCAAGAAAAGGGGCACGAAGAGCCTGAGCACCCCGTGAAGAGCAGGTATTACAAAAGTCCCAAAAGATGACTATACAGCTGTGTTTTCAGAAAGTGGTCACTTTAGAGAGTTTTACTGCATTGCAGATTCTTTTCTCTGGAGGCTCAGGATGCTTCTGGTCTTCCAGCCGTGGGGCTATAAGTTGGGGCAGGGGGGGGGGCCGCGGGCGGATTTACTACCTCTGGAGAACTAGTGACTTCTTTAGGGGCTTGAATGCATTTTTTTTTCTTTGCCTCCACATTATTAGGTTAATCATTGCTTGAACTGGTTGCTATGGTTTTGGCAAACCCATGGAAACTTGATAATGAAGACTGAAAGAGTCCTTTTCCATTTATCTTTTCTCTATGTTTAGTGCATGATGGTCTCATTTCTCTTGATGGGGCTGTCCCAGCGCCAGTGCCCGGCCTTTATAACCACGGCTGCTGTAATGGCCTCTGGACTTTTTGATGTGGAAGAAACAGGTGGCCGCTGGGACCGCGACCGTTGCAGAGACGCAGGCTTGTGCCCTCGCATACTTGAAGGCGATGGCTTGAAAACAAGCTTAGTTCGGGCGCTGCCAGGTTTGGTTGCTAAAATCCCATGCAAGGTGGACTCAACTTTTATTTTTGTGTCCAGGGGAGACCCCCTCACTACAAGCTGATGTTTTTATGCCCCCGACCCTCAGTTTTATGTCTCCTTCTCTTTATACAAGAAGATTTTTGAATATAAGATATTATCCTCTATTACAGCAATAAGGAGGCTTTAAACCCATCTCGTCTTGAACGTTCCTTCTCCTCCATAGCTACATTTTACTGCTGAACTCTGACTGTAGGGGTATTCAGCAATCCCTGGCAGTACCTCCGAAGCGGAATCTCCTGCAACTGCCTCACCGACACTCAGTTCTGCTCAAGGTTAAAATGGGGCATTGAGGATAACAAACAGTTGAAAACAGAGCCTGTACACCATTTGCATGGCTCAGAGAGGCCAGGCTCATTGCCAGGGCCAGGGAAGGGGCAACACCGGGGTCCTTTCCTCAGTGACAGACTCGTCCCCCTCCTCCTTGCTCCTGGGCAGCTCCCTCGTGTCTGAAGGCTGGCGAGAAAATGAAGGTGATTCCCATAATCCCGGGGCAATTCCTTTGACCTCAGGCCTCCACTCTGCGCTTTAAATACGGCTTTAAGTGAGTCGCCTCCTGCCCTCTCACATTGTCTGCCTCTGACATTGCAGTCAGGTTTCCTGGCAGAGGAGGCAGTCGGGGCTGCGAACCACCGCCTGTCCCCTCCATGCCGCTGGGAATCAGCGGGGGCTCCGGCAAGCAGAGCAGACCCTCTCGCCTCTTCCAACGTGTGTCGGGGTGCCCCGGTGTCCCCCAGAGGTGCTGCTGCGGTGGGCCATGGCGGGATGCTGGGCTGCGGCTGCACGCCCGTCCTCCCGCACCGCCCGCACGTTTCGGTGTAGCCACGCTTGCCGGCAGAGAAAAGGCGAAGAATCGGGATTCTTTCACATGGTCAGCCCTCAAAAGTCTGCCTTTCCCCCCCTCCTCCCAGCTATAATGACAATCCAAAGAGTTCCTGATAGGGTTTTAAAAGATGCTTATTCATTCACTGTCCACCAAGCATGAAAATCCAGCTCATTTGTTCATTTGTTGCCATTCTTCGCCCAAACGACCCCACAGGGGCTGAAGCCTGTTGCCGAAAACTTGTCACTCACACTTTTAACTTCTTTTTGTTGTACTTCTCTTTATTTCATTCTTCTGGGTCCCCACCTCCGCCACCACCCCACCCTCTCCTCCGGTCACAAAGGCAAGTCTGGGAAGCTCTTTAAAGCCGCAGTGCCCCCTTTTAAAAATCAATACAAAAAAAGCAATAGCTGAAAGGAGATCCCAAGTTTGTGTAAGGAAGGGGAAAACTCCATCCCGTCTGCGCAGCCCAGATGGGGAGGGCGGGAGGAGGGACGGCACCGGGTGCCAGCACCCCCAAATTGCCTTCAAGACCTGCCTGGTGTTCATGTGGCACCCTCTCCAAAAGAGTTGGGCCTTTCTGTGTCAAAGGGAATGTAACCTGAGGGTCTGAGGGGTTTTTAAGGAGAGGGCAAAAGCCGGTGTTGGCTTTGCTCAGATCTTCCTGCCTCCCTGGTTATTCTCTGACTGGGGATGCCCCTAGAAAACCCATGCCGGGGCAAGTGGGAGGTGTGAGTTTTTCCACCGGGCGCTTGCTGGCCCCTCTACAGCTCCGTGCATCCCTGTAGTGGTGTTCACTGGGGCACGGGCAAGAGCAGGGTGCTGGGGAATGAGGCATTTGGGAACCACCTCAGTCCCCCCCCATCATCTCTGGGGCTCCTGCCCTGGTCAAAGAATGGGGTTTCCCTCCCCGAGGGACACTCGCACAGGTTTTGTGTTTAATGGTCCCCATGGACATTTCTGATTGCATTTAACCCTTGCTGCCAGGAGTTGCACAGCTGCAGCCATGAAGAATCGCTGCCTTTTGTTTTCGTTTCGGCCAGAGCTGTGAGGCTTTACCTCCTTTTTCCGGGGCCTCAGATGGGATTTTTGCCTGGACTTTGTGCAGCTCTGCCTGGAGCGGGCCCCGACGTGAGGAATCACATCTCCATCTTCACCCTGAAGGCTGTGCGTGAAAAGTGGGCTCCTCACTCAGGCTCAGCTCGTTATTTCAGGTAGCAATTGCAGGGAAATTATCTCCTTCTCCCTTTCCACCCTGTGTACGCAAGTGGAGCTCATTTCCTCTCTTCCTCAGGGCACCACATCCCCAAGTCTTCCGTACCCAAATTGCAGTGGAAAACGCTGCCGCCAATATTTCCAGGTACAAAAGCACCTGCCTGCCCACAGTCCCCTCCCCAGGGCAGGGGCAAAGGCAGGAGCTCGAGAGAAAAAGCAAAACCCTCTCCCTGCCACCTCCCAGGTACCAATCCATCACCCCCAGAGCCCAGGCACCAGTGGCCCAAACTCTCCCACTCCCTCCCAGGTGGTTTCAGCCACGGAGCCCTCGCACCAGCGGGACAGGGGGAAGATTAATGGGGCAGGTGCTGGTGCTCGGAGCTGGCCCTTGCCCTGATAAGGTGGGAGCTGAGATAGCGTTGGGTCAATACTCAGCGGTGGCCACCTGGAGCTGCGGCTGGAGCCACCTGAGGGGCTCCTGGGAGGAGAGGACACAGGGGCTCCTTCCCCCCGCGCGGCCCAGCTGTGTCCCATGGGAGATGCAGCTGCCGTAACCTGCCACAGCCCCCATTGCGCTGTGCCGGAGGGGACCCCCCGCTCCCGGCCGGACCACCGGCCTCCCCCTGGCCATCTGCTCCCCCTGCCTGCTCCTGCTCATCAGTTTTCACCGTGCAGCCCGGCTCCCTGGGCAAAGCCAAGGTTTCAGCCTCCCCCCGCCGTTAATAATTCCCAAGGGAGCGCAGCGTTCCCATTTATCACCCTTCCTTTAAAACCCAGCTGTTATTTATGTGCGTGTCCCCCCCCACCTTTCCCAGTGCGCTGCTATGCCCTCGCTGCATTGTGCAATGCCCCGAAGTCCCCGCATTTGGGCAGGAGGGGGTTTTGCACGAGTGTGGGGGGGTCCCACCACCGATTCCCCCCCCTCGCATCAGAGCTTGGAGATAAACACTACTGCTGGCTGCACACGTTAAAACTGCGAAAGGGCATCTGTTGCTGGAAAAACTGCAACCCAGGGTTAGCCGAAATCTTTTGTGGTTTGAAAAGGCTCCTCTAGTAATAAACCCTGATGCGATTCATCCTCACCCGCTCCTGGAACCAGGTTTTGTTAAATACTTGGTGGCAGGTGGATGCCCCGGCAGGACTCTGCCAAATTTTATTAGTGTTTTCTTTCAGGAGCAGCGTGCTCCTGGCTGCAGGTTATTTACCCCCGCTGCCCTCGGGCTCTGTACCTGGGGGATGCCCCTGCCCTGCCCGGCTCGCTTTACCTTTTATCTCAGTGATCTGGGAGACTTACGGATGGGACCCTGGGGTGCAAATAGCAACTGTCTTTAGAACTACATTTTTGGGGGTTCCTGCCTTGCCATCCCGAAGTTTGGCTTTTGCAATATCATGAGAGGACTTTTTTCAGGGGTTTTCTTGTTTTCCCATGGTTTGTCCCTGCTCTCCCGCAGGATGCTGCCCTGCGCCGGGCTGCATGGCTGATTAGGGACCCCCCCCTTTGTCACCTAATTGGATTTTTCTCCCCTTGTTAGCCCGCAATGAAAATGTCACGGGCGGCAGGGAGGTGCCCATTCATCTCGAATTAAATTCGGTCGCCTCTCGGGTGAGCCACGCCGCCGTTCACCCCGCAGCAGGCAGCTGCCGCTCGCCGGGGGACGCAACTGGGGGTCCTGTGCCCGAAACCACCCTGGGGGCGGCCACGATGCTGGGGAAAAGGGAAAATACCCAGGCTTGGAAAGACAGGAGAAAGGTTGGGGTCCACACAACCCTCGGTTTCTCTCTCCGGGTGGTCTTCATGGCTTACTTGGGGGATTTTTTGGCCGCAGCGGGCGTGTGGGCCGTGCATGGCGGTGCGTTGCCAGGAGGTGGTGCTGGGATCCCGCGCCCTTGGCCTTGGCCGGAGACGGGCCAGGATGCCTCGGTTGTGGGGGGCTGCAAGGGGAGAGGGGAGGCCATGCTGGGTCATGGCTGGCAAGGCAGGAACCCTCTGCAAGGTCCCGATGGAAAACCCGTGAGCCACGGATCAGAGTGGGAAGGACCCTTCCCCGGGAAGGGGAAGACGCAGAGAAGGACAGACCACAACTTATGCCTAAAAAAGCAATATTTTGGGGAGGTTTTTTTCAGTCCCTCATTGCTCTGACATTTGCCCGTGAACCCTCAAAACCCACTGCATTGCCGGGGGGAGTGGGGTGGGGGGGGACAGGCAAACCATGCTGCAGCCAGCCCGGGTTAGAGACGGTTTCTTAGTTGAGCTTTTGTGCTCCAGACTGTGGCAGGGTGTTTCATAAACGGCAATTAAAGAGCTGTCAGCCCCGTAAATGCAGCCGCAGAGGGGGCAGCTCAGCTGTAAAAGCGGGGCTGGGGTCAGGTCTTCTTGGCCACAAGGCGCTGGGAGCGAGAAAGCGATGTAGAGGTGATGGGAAAGGGGCTCTGCCGCGGGGTGGGTGCGAGCCGAGGCCTCGGGGCCAGCCGGGGGCAAGCCCAGCTACGTAGGTGCTACGTTATTATGTGATGTTAAATAAGAGCGAGCAGGGTTTTTTTTTGAATACGTCGTACGATGAGAGAAGGTAAATTTATTTGCGGCAAACAATGGCGTTGATAACTTTTTCCGTTCTTTGCTTTCCTGCGAGTAAACATCTATTCTTCTTACTTTTATAAAAGCATTTGGTAGCCAGGATTGTTTCTGTCCTGACTGGATGCCTCCCAGCCGGGAAAAAGAACTTTCCTGTTGCCTGCCCAAATTCCTCCTCAGTGATCTACTAAAGCCCAGGGCGGCTTTGCCTTTCCCTGACCGTGCGTGTACCCGAAAACCTCCCTAACCTAAACTTAGCAAAAAGCAGATGAAAGAGCTCTGGGGCTCCCCGGGGAGAATTAATGATCTGCAAACAGACGGATACTCGCAAAATGTTTTCTTCTTGCTCTCCTCCCCTCTTGGCTGCTGACATATATATTTGGAGAGACGCTTGGAAAAATGTGGCCCTAGGCAGAAGGTCCCCAGGGGACATTTCGGAGTTTGCAGGGGTTCACCAGTGTTGCAAGCAGGCGATGGGCAGGGAGGAGGAGGAGGGGGCTCTGTGGGAAGGGAAGGCCACTAGTTTCTTTACTCGGATGGCTTCTGCCAACGCTGCCTGGGAACTGGGGTCCTTAAAATCCACCCTATAGGAAAGCAAAGCCAAGCCACGCAGGTGAGCTCCCCGCTGCCTTGGCTCACAATCCGATTCCGTGAGTGGTCAAGCTGTGAAGCCGGGGCTCCTGCTCCAAGATATTTTTATTGCCTGGGAACCAGGCTGAGGAAAGGTGTGGCCTGGTCTTTTTTTTTTTTTTTTTTTCCTTCCCCCCCCTTTATTTGGCCGAATCCAGGAAAACGGAGGGGATGGCTTACGTTCTGGAGCAGCGCGATGGGCTCTGCTCTGCAGATGGCTCCGTGCAATTCACCGGGCCACAGAGATGCTGCTCATCACCCTCTTTCCCGCAAACTGTTATTTTTCACATCCCCCGATGGTGTTAAAAATGAATGCATCTGGTTCCCCTGGACCAGAAGGTGGGGGAACCCCAGGGGGGGGCCGCGCTTCCCAGCTCCCCGCAGGAAGGAGCTGCTGCTGGCAGCCTAAAAACAGGCTGGTGCGTCATGGCCAGTGGTTTCTTGGCACACGCTGGGAAACCCCGAACATGCTACGGGACAATACATCAAGAAGGCGAAGGAAAACAATAATATCTCAGGAAGCAGCCTGGGATACTGCAGGGGAGAAGCCCGATTTAGACCGTTTCCTGGCCTGAAGGTCCGTGCCATGGTGCGGCCACGGCTGTCCTGGCTGTACCCGTCGCTGCAGGGGCCGAGTGACACCGTTTGCAGCTCCCTGCATGCTTCTTAAGCTAATTATTTGCCAGTTATTTATTATTTCAGCAAGTGGCTCGGTTTTGGCATTTGCGCTATTCCCAAGCAGCCTGGCTCAGGCAGAAGTGAGCTCTGCTACTGGTGAGGGGGGGAAATCTGGACGAGGCATCTGAGGGGGGGGAAAAAAATATACATTTCTCATACCACTGGCCAAATTTGCCTCCCACGACCACTCGCTTGAGCTTGTCCCCCTGACGGTGCTGTCATCTCTCTTTCCACCCCTCCTGGCTTTGGTGCAGGGTCTCCCGTGGGGGGGCAGCGTGTCTGGCCCCTCTGCTGCCAGCACCGCTCCTGCTCGCTGCTTTTCACCAGCTCTCATCTCTCATTATCGCACCCAAACCACTGGCCCCAGTAAGGCCACGGCGATGACCCGGCTTTGCTGCGGAAGCAGGGATTTGCAGAAAGCAAATTAAAAATACAAGCAGGCAGGAGGGGAGGGGGCTGCGCTGCCTTCCCTGCTGCTCCCCCTGTACTTTTCACCCCAGCGAGGTCAGCCCTGTAAAACACAGACGGGGGACCCCCGTGGCTTCTTGATTACTGTTGGCGTAACCCCTCGCAGGAAAAATCTCGGTGGTGGAAACAGAGTTTGGCAAGGCCCGAAGCGGGGTCAGGGAGTAGTGTCTGTTTTGGAATAAAACACCATTTCCACCCTTGGACCCCTGCACTCCTCTGGGATACCCCAGCACAGCCCTGTTCTGTAGGACACCTTGGAGGAGCACCGGCCAGGTAGGGGCTGGTCCAGCATTTTTATATTTCTAGAAGCCAGATTGTTTTCCCAAATCTTTATAAATAGAAAAAAAGGATTTAAAAAAATTAAGATTGGGAAAAAAAAAAAAGGTCTTGGCCATGGAGTCCAGCTCTTCAGGGCCAAATTGCATGGCCTCTGCTAGAGCAACCTGGGGTGGGTTCCCACCACGGCAGAGCTCCCCGGGCCAGCCGGCAGTGCAGCCTGCTGGGCAGGGTTTTAAAGCTTTCATGGTTTGGAAAGAAGAAATCAGTAAGATGGGTGTACTGTGCCAATAATGCAGAGCAACACACTTCTGATCTAGCATTTGTATTAAAATAGAAGTTAAAGTCCTCTTTCTCAGCACTTATTACTCTTTATATGGCTTTCTTGACTTTATTAACTCCAGTCAGCATTCCTAAGTAGCTTTTTTTCCCCTATTTTTCAGCAGAAAAATGTTTTCACCTGGACTAAATGGCTCCATTCCTGCTCTGTGGGAGTCCAGGGGCTTGTAAAGGCTTCAACAAGCTGGCAGACTGGGTTTGGGGGCCCAGCAGCCAGTGGCAGGCTGCACCAAGCCTCTGCCAAGGGCTCCCCACCGCCCCGGGTCCAAGCAAAAGGGCTTCGCCGTGTCCCCAAAAGGCTGAGAAACACTCATCGGCCAGCCAGAGACTTTTCCTGCCCCACTGAGAGACGGGATGGAAGCTCCTTTCCCGTGGGGGGGAATGCACCCAGAGAGGCCTTGTGCATTCCAGTAATTCCCCCCAATTACTTTAATTTCCCTCCCCACCCTTTTTCTGTAACTCTGCTGTGCTGTTTCGACGATGAAAGGTATTTTAATTCCCAAAGAAAAAACAGACCCTGGAAATCAAAGTCTCTTTTTAGAGCTTCTCGGAATCGGAGAGGCTGGAGGCTAATAAAATCCCGAGTTACAAAGTGCTGCGGAGGCTGAAACCCTCCCACTTGTCCCACAACGAGGGCGAAACAGGGACCCATTCATTGCAGAGCCATCTCCTACGGAAAAGCCGAGAGGGGAGCCCGGTGCGATACGCAGCACCGGTGGAAAGGCAAGGAACAGGCCGGGCTTTGTCGGAGGTGCCGCAGCCCGGGGTTGGGTGGAGAGGTGGCTTTGGTGATGCTGGGAAGTGCTGGACCTGGCTGGGACCGGGCTTCGGCTCCGCTGAATTACTGGTGGCTGAGGAAAGAGCTGGTGGCCCCGCAGCGGTGCCAGGGCTTCCCGCGGCCGGAGCAGCCGCTTTCCCTGCGCTTCGGGACTCGCCTCGTACCCGAGCTGAGCTTTATTCGCCTGGCAGGGCAAATAAAGAGGCTTTTTGCCGAGTCCCTGCCCTACAGTTACTGCAACAGGCTCAGCCTGCCAGTGAACGCTGCTCCGCAAGGATGTTTTGGTCTATGCTTTGGGGCTGGGCAAAGAGAGGCTGTGGGAGCTAATCCTGCGCTGGATTTAACTGCCCAGCGGGGCTGGATACAGGATCAACCAGGGCACGGTGAAATACAGCGCAATGGGTATGCACAGCACAGGGGCAGAGGAACTGTGAGCCCCCCAAGGACAAGCCCCAGCAGGTCCAGGACCCCTGGATTAGTTATTAGTCGCATCTGCCTTGTGTTGAGCCTTGAGACCACTAATTGGCCTTAACGGCCCCGAGCGGCCTCACCTGGAGCCTCCCCACACCCTATTTAAGCCCAGCTTGGGGGGAGGTTGTTCTTTTCTTGCCTCTAGCTTGATGTGGAAAGGTGTGAGTTTGGGAGAGAGCTGAGTAGTCCCTCGCTTCTGCTCCGTGGAGGTGGGTCAGCCAGTATGCCGAAAGGCCGTTCTGTGGGGTCCCTCTGCCTCCTACGCCCCGGCTGTTTTAAAGATTAAAGCTCCTTCCTGGGTCCTCGGCAGCCATCTGATGGAGGAGCAGCTTTTTGGTAGGAAGAAACTGGGTAGGGAAAAGCCATCATGGGGTGGGGGAGGAGAGGGGTTTTATCCAGCAGATGCATTTTTGGGAATGGTGAGCCATGCCTGATGTGAGGTCAGTGGTGTGGGGGAGCAGGCAGGTGGGACTGGCTGGATCTTTCTTTTCCTGCTCCTGGCTGTGCAGGGAAACCTCTGGGGTGAGGATGTGAGGTCTAGGCTTGAAGTGGGATGGCTTTGCCTCTGCTCTCTGAGGATGTAATGCAGGGGAAGAAAAAAAAAAAATTTTTTTCCATTCCCTCCCCAACCTTGGTTTGAGTCTCTCCTCCCTTCGTGGCAAAGGGCCTGCCTGCCCCTTGCGCCCAGAGGAACACGTGTAGGTTGTGTGTTTGGGGGAGGCAGTTTGCAACCCGAAATGGGTGGAGGTCCCTGGGGACCCCACCTTCTGTGGGGTGAAGAGCTGGGCAGCTCTTCTCCAACCTGATCTGCTGTGCTGCTGCGTTTCCACCATGGCCAGTGGAGATGGGAATGCTCTCCTTTGGAGAGTGGGTAGGGACCCCAGGTGTTCCTCCGAGAAGCGGTATTGCCAAGGTACCACTTGGCCGGTGACCTCCAGGTTTCTTTTTGTTTTCTGCCATCTGCATAAATACCCAGGAAAGGTTTCCAGCAGCTTATCCCTCTGTTCCTGGTGTTCTTCTGCAGGTCTTGCCTGGTGGGTGAGGAGCTGTGCTTTGGAGGCAGGGCGCAGAGGTAAACTAAGGTAACATCATGTTAGCTGGGTTGACATGATGATCCTTAAATTGCTGAATTACTGTGGGTTATGATATCCCACTTAATGCAGGAGATTTACAGTGCATCAGTTCATATAACCACCTTTCCAGAGCCTTCCACATCCACCCTTCCTCAGAGCCAGGCAGTGCATATATGGGAATGGATTTGCTTGGGAAAAATGTTTTGTTCTATTGAGAGCCCCAGGGGGTATTTATGTCTTTTTTTTTTTTTTAAATTTATTTTAGGATGTGATTTTTTTTTTATATTCTCTTTTTGGTTTTTTGGAAATTTGGCATTGGCCAAGGAACATTGCCTGGCTGCGCTTTGCAAGGCTGAGCGTGCCTCTCCTGGCAAGGGGCTGCTTTCTACAGTGCGGACGATGCTGGATAAATCTGTCGAGCAGAAGGTGCCGGAGGAGGAATTAACCTTTAAAACATGCACAACACGCATGCAAAATATTCCTCCCTAATGCAGTGCTTGGGATCTGGGAAAATGACAATAGCAGAGCAGTGGGGTTGTGTGGGATGCGCGGCCGGCATGGCCTGCCTGCAGCAATGGTCCAGCCAATGCAGGCAGGGCTGGGGAGCTGCTGGCAGCCACCGAGGAAATGCTGAGAGTTTTTAAAAATCATTATATTGGCCAATGTGTCTTTAGTTTCCCAATTGTTCCCCCTGCCTGGGTACCCTGAGTCTGATGTGTTCCCCTATGGCTGAGCTGGATGTAAGGATTTCATGAGCAAAAAGTTGGATTTATGGATTCCCCCCCCCTTATGCATTTAAAAATACATATTTTTTTTTTTGTATCAAGTGGGGAACCCTGCCTGGCTGACCAGAGGTTGCTCTGCAATGGGCCCACCACCAGCAAAACCCATCTGGCTGGGGAAAATTGGGGGGAAAATTAGCTGTTAAACCACACATGTACAAAACCCCACCTTGCAGGTGGGCTCAGTCCCATCGAGAAGTGTCGCTTGAGTGGCATTTGGGTCTGGTGACAAGGAGAGGAATCCAGGAGCTGCTCTTGTGAGGGGCCACGGGGCAGGTGCAGAGGAGAAGCACCATATGTTAAACAGCCCCGAGGAAGCTTTCAAGCCTCTGTTGTAAAAATCCCCCATCTTTCTCCCTGTATTTAATGCATCTTTGTATGGACACTAATTCCTCAAGTATCCACGCCAGGGTTGACTTTTAGTATGTTTGTCCAGGCAGGCTGCCAGCGAGCGGTTCCTACAAGGCTCCCAAGCTCTGACATTTGTTAACGCCGCAGTAAATCACAGTGGCTCTTTGGGTAAGGTTTTTCTTGACAAAACGGTGGAGGCGAGAAAAAGAGAGAAGAGACCGCAACAAAATGCAAAGGGCTTATTTAAGCTGGAGAAGAGTGACTGTCTCGAATGAAGCAGATGGGGGACAATGAGGGAAACTTCCAGCTCTGTGCCCTCCGCTCCCGTCGTCTCCCCTATTCATCCATAGGCAATAACTGGAAGGGAGGAAAAAGCCTGAGATTGGTCCTTTTTGGTTGAGGAAGGTGATGAGGGAAGCCTGGCTGGCCAGTTCAGTCGTGGAGAAACCTGCTGAGAGGTAAAGGTCTCAGGGGGAAGTGTCAGACTGTGCTGGAGCTTTGGTAATGGTGGGATTATAACCCTAAAATCCTCTGTACTGAGTGCCTTTAGTCAGTCTTGTCCCCCTGCCATATTTTGGGGGAGGATGTGTGACACGGCCCCTTGAGCAGCTGGCCATGGTTTTGGGTGGGAAGATGATTTGGGAGGGGGAAAGAGCTCACTTGGTGTTATTGAATGGGAAGCTCTTGCCCCAAAGCAGCCACCTCTGTGGCAGCATCTCCATCCCAGTGTGGGCTGTATCGCATTCTGGTGCTGCAGCCCCTCTCCCTGTGCCTCCCCCCAGCCCTGCTGCATCATGAGTATTTATTTATCCCTGCCAGCCTTCTGTCTTCCCTCTTTTCCCTAGCTTATTTATGGCTGTTGCCTTTCAGCTCCCGGCCACCGGAGCCTGAACTTGGCCATTATGCGCAGCTCGTTGCGGAGGCCATCAATCTGTGGGGCCAGCATGCAGCCTGATGGACTTCCCTCATCATCATCAATTTTCCCCACCATGCCAGTGCATCCCTTTGGATCTGGAGCAGCTGCACATGTGCCGCTGGTGGCTTCTGCGCTCCCACCCCGGACACCCGCCTCATCCTCACAGAAGCCTTTTGTCCTGGGATGCTCACAGGCATCAGGTGGGTCTGCTTGGTTCAGACATCCAAGCGGGGCTTGGGGTGGCTTCAAAGGGGGGATTGGAATGCATTGCATAGAAAAAAGCACATTACTTCACTCTAAGTAAGCACTGTGGAGTCCTGCTTAGCCAGCCTGACATTTAAGCAAATTCTCCGTATAAATTTGGCAGGAAAGTTGTTCCTATTCTATATCTGGGGTGCAGGCGGAGGTGGGCTTTGCTGCCTTTGCAGACTGATGCCTTCAAAAGGGTTGCAGACCTGAAGCTGCTGCGTTGCTTGCCCTCGGAGGGACTCCTGGGGTGTTTTGCCGTATGTGGGTGCTGTCGAAGCATCGCACCCTGATGCGTATGCAGGGCTGCAGTGGGAGGTGGAAGCTCTTTAACAGCAAATGGCAAAACTACCCTCCCATTTTCAGATTGGTGTCAGGGAGGATTGCGTGGGTACCACCAGCTGCAGGAACGTGTTTTGGAGGGGAGGTGAGAGACGCTGCTGAGCTCTCCCTGCCCGGTGCCAGCAATGCGATAGCCCTTGGACCGTGCCAGTTTTTGGGAGGTGCAAATCCCCCAGAAAAATGGCTCAGGCTGCATGGAGATGACACCCAGCTCAGTCCTCCCATGTGGCCCCCAGGGCTGCAGGGCATTGGGGTGTCTAATGCCTCCCTGAACTGTCCCAGCCACCCCTTTCCTGCTTGTTAGGGGCAGAAAAGCAGCTGGAAACTTGAAGGTAATTCTCAGTGGCTGGATGGTTTCCTCTTGATTCACCCAGAATAGGTCAAACCTTGAAATAAGGCACTGTTCAATTATAAATAATCGGGAGAGCTGCTCCAGCCAGGCTGTGACTGGGGCTCCATGGCTTGTTGGGTCCACTTGTCCGGGGCTGAGGAATTCTTCTCGTGGCTGGAAATGGATGCAAACTGGCACGGGGCCACGGGCAGCTTTGCTCTGCGTTGGAGCGGTGCTCCCATGGGAAGTGCTGCTGCCTCCTCTCTCTACCGAGGAGCGGAGGCTGCGGCTTTCGGGGGAGCCAGCGAGGTGCCTGGGGTCATTTGCCAGAGGGATCAAAATTGCTCAGGCTAAAGCAACGCGGGGCTGGCCGCCGATCAGACGGAAGCATCGCAGGAGCTTGATTTCATTAGGAGCACCGGTCAAAGCCCCTGGTGTCCCGTGGATGCTGAGAGCAGCTCCTGGGATGTGGGTCCCTGCCCACAGCCAGTCCGAGCGCGTTATCGTGGCTCCGTTGCTGCCTTGCGGTGGGTGACACTGGGCTGTCGCCCTCCGACCCGCGTGGGGAGGTGCGAAAGCCCAGGCTGGGTCTCGCTCGGCTGCTTCAAGTTGCTGCCTCGTTTGAAAAGAACTGGGTGGCTGCGGTGGCCTGACTGGGGGGGGTGTGTGTGTGCGAGAGTGGCCAGAGGCATGCCTCTCCTTCCCGCTGGTATTTTTAAAGGGTGGCATTTAGACTTGGCGCAGGTACAAGCAGCCAGAAAATGCGTGGCATTTCCTCTTCCTGACAGGCGATCCGGGGAGGCTGGATGATGCCTGTGGTCCTGCTGTGCTGGCTGCCCGCAGGTGACTGGTATGAAAAGCAGGGGCGCTGAAATAATGTCACCCCCCCTGGCCCTGCTGCCCAAGGAGGCACTGGGGTTTGGTGAGGTCGGTGCTTGTGGGTCTGGCTGAAATGGGGTGGCTGGGTGTTGCGCAGTACCTACCATGCCTCTTGCCCTTAAAATGCTGCTTATTCCCAGTGTGGGCTATTGCATCGAATCACCAAAATATCACTGTATTGCACAAGGAGATTTTCCAGGGGTTTGCTATGATGGGGGTTTTTGCTGTTGGTCTGGTACAAGCCAGGATCTCGGAGCTTGAGCCAGCTTCATGCTCCTCGTTGAGCCCGACATCTTCTGATGCCGTCGCAGTTTGAGCGGGAGTAGCAGCCTGGCCACCCGCTGGCCCCTCTGCCCGATGCATTTGCTGTGAGCAGAAAAATGTGACCTGCAGTTTTGCCCTTACCCATGTCCCCTCCTCCTCTCTCCCTTCACCTGGAAAAAAAAAAAATTAAAAAAATCCAGTGTTGGAGACCCATCTGGAGAAGTCTTTTAGGAGGGGAAGGCCATAAATTTCCCTCTGGCTCCCTGACCTTTGGTTTCCCGGGGGCGGCGTGCGGAGGGAGAGGAAGTGTTTTCCCCATGGCAGTGACATGGAGGACAGGGGTCTCCCCTTGCCGAGCCAGATGTTATATACATCTGCAAACCTGGGCTGTTGGTGGGGAGAGGTGCCCAGAGCTTTGCCCTGAAGTCAAGGAGAAGGATGTTGGCAAGTGGGCTACGAAAGCTTTGCTCTGTCCTGCTGGGGATGGTATTGGGGGAAACAATTCCCCCCAGTACACCCAGCACTTGTGCAGGAGGAGCGGTAGAGGTGAACCTGATCTTGGTATTTCCATTTCATGCATTATAAAGTGCATCGTTATTCTTTGAAGCAATGTAAAAATCGGAAGCGCTATTCTCTGGAGCCTGGTGGGGAGGAAACCTGTGGTCTTTTATCAGCCCGGGCTGTCCTGGTTGTCGCAACAGCCCGTCCCACAGCACGTGCATTTGGGTTTCGGCTCAGACGCTCCCCGTGGCGTACCTGAGCCGGAGGCTGAACAATACCCGCTTTCTTCCCCGTGAGCGGAGCGGGGCCGTCCTGCCTTTCCAAAGGGAGATTTATGAGGTGCTCGACTGCAGGGGACACTGACAGCGATTGCCTCTGCTCCTCCCCTGCTTGGGAAGAAAGGGAAGGAAAAGGGTTCATTTTCAGTAAAGGCTGAATAGCAGTTGTCACAGTGGCACCTGGCTTTTATCCTGATCTGAGATAATACAGTATGGTGCAGCACTGGGTAATGCCTCTACCCATAAAAGATGGGTTTCAAAGCTAAACTCAGCTTTGATTTCTAGCAATGAAGCGTTATGCTGGATCAATTAACCCAAGGCTTCCTGCCTTCTTCCTATGAAAAGCAGGCATGTCCTAAGGCAAGCTGCATCCATGGGCTTTGGCTGAAACCTGCTGCTCAGCTTGCTGCTGCCCCAGGCCGGGTGAGCTTGAGGCACTGACCTATTATGTTGTTAATCCTAATATCACCCTCCAACTGCTTCAAGGAAAAGCGAGGGGTGGCCAGCCAGCTGTGAACCCGAAGCCATTGCATGGTGCTTCCCTTGATGTGTGAAGTGGCTGGACAGGGCTGGAAGGTCTCCTCAAACACAGCCTGAGCAGTAGCACCTCTGACCTGCTTGGTGAGGACACTTTGCTCTTGCTCCAGCTGACTCGAGGCTATAAAGCTACTGGGGTCTTCCTGCTGTCCCTTAATTTTGCTTGGGAAAAATCTGGGTCAGGTTCATCTCTGGTTAGATGGTGACACCCTGCCTGGGGTGAGGGCCCTAAACCGCCCACCCCAGGCCATGCTTCTCTTTCAGATTGTTGGAGGATACTTTGGCTCTGCTCCAGGTTGTAAAAGGAGATTTCTTTGGGGATCCCCCGAGGAAAGGTGCCAACCAACCTACTCCTGAGGAAGAAGATGAGGAGTTTTCAGAGGATCTCAAGTGGGCAGAGCCTGGTCTGGGTCCGGAAGAGTTGCTTTTCTCTGAAAGGAGACACCCCTGCCTTGCTGTGGAGGACCACAGATGCACCCCAGCACCCCCACTGCCCCCCCCAACGACTGCAAGCTGAGAAACAAGGTAAGAGGCACAGTCCAAGCCCAACGTACACCACAAATGGCCTTTCTGCAGCCCCATAGCTGCACATGCACAGCAGCTCCCACCAAGGCTGCACTCCCAGGATGGCAGCGGTGATTTATTTGCTGAAGTAGCCAGAAAGGGCTCCCTGGGGCACACGGGGGTGTCCCCAGCTGGCTGTGTCCCCTCTGAACAGCCGCATGGGCTGAAGCAGGGTGTCTTTATCAGAATTGCCCGTGAGGGTTTCATCTACCTGTCAGACCTTTACTGTGCATTGGTGCGTGTCCTCCAGGACTGATTTTACCCCCAACTTCAGCACTCAGTGGGGATTTAAAATGTCTGGCTCTGTCCTCCCACGTGTGTGTGTCCGTGCTGGTGTATATAACAGCTCGAGGGTCGGGGGGATGTTGCTGGCCACTGTTTCACAGACAACTCTGCACCTGTTTCTCCCCGATGGTTTAAAGCATAATAAAAGGATATAAATACCGCAGTGACGCTCACACAGGCAGCTCACGGGCCTGCTGCGGGGCCATCAGCTGTGCCTTGGCAGGCACTGCTGTTAGGGGAAGGCAATTTGAACCCCTCAGTCTTGCGGCATTAGGGAGAGATGGCTAAGATTTTATTAGGAGGGAAAAAAATTTTACCCCAACCCTGTTTGTCAGATGCGTTTACGAAAATGTGTATTGGTGCCAGAGAGGAGAGAGCCTCCTGGGACTGCGAGTTATCTCTGTGTGGACCTATGGAAGTGACAGGTTATATTTTGGGGAGCTGTGCAGTACCCAGGGGGTGCTGCAGATGAAGGGAGAGCTGCAATGATTTTTTTTTTCCCCTTCAGCCTCCTGATGGTGATGGGGTCCCGGTGCCCAGTGTGTGGGAGCCATCCTGCATCTTCTCCTTCTGTTAAAGGCTCCAATTTTGCAATTGGGAGGGGGAGAAAGCAGCCTTAGTGCCCAAATATTGCCTGTGTTGGTTAAAAGCTACCGGGAAGGAGCGGGAAGCCTGTGCTGAAATCGAGAGTGGTCCCAGTCCTTGTGCCCACGGACCTCACCTGCTCTCTGCGGCACAAGCCTGTAATCCTGTTTTCTGACCTCACCCTCGGTCATCGGGGTGACGGGTATGACATCACGGGCGAGGATTAGGCCATCCCTGGAGCAGCAGGTGCCGGTGACCGCAGGTCCCCTCTGGCATGTGTCCCGGCGGTCCCTGCGTGCTTTCGCCACTCTCCAGGGAAGGAGCCTCTTTCCAGGAGATGGCAGCAGCTTTTCGGAACTGGGATTGTGTTTTCAGCCTGTTTCTGAGGACCGGCAGCTGGGAAGCAGGAGGAATAATTAGGGGCAGAAGACCTGGCTGGGTGAAACAGGGAGGGTGCTTGGGGAGCTGCAGCAGTGGCTGTTGTGGCCGTGGG
Organism: Aviceda cuculoides; assembly: GCA_035590195.1. Lineage (NCBI taxonomy): Eukaryota > Metazoa > Chordata > Aves > Accipitriformes > Accipitridae > Aviceda > Aviceda cuculoides. The sequence goes on from JAVJGG010000094.1 coordinate 3,284,657, forward strand.
CACCTGGGCTGACGGCGAGCCTATCCCCAGTGATGTTCCTGGGGGTCCAACACGGCCTTTCAAGGCTTCCCCATCTCACAGGAGACCTCGCTAAAGCTTGCAGTTATTTTTTTTTTTTTTACAGCTGGAGTGCTTTCTGCCTGAGCTGAAGCATCTTATGAGGTGATTTTGCTTCTGTATTTTTGGGTACATAAAGTATTTGGAAACTTTACAGGGCAGCAAGTTTTTGTGCAGTGGCAAGTACCGCCTGAGAGCTGCTGACAGGCCCCTGAGGCACGTAAATACTTTCATAAAGGTGTAGGTAGGAGCGGAGGGATGAGTGCCCTGGTCTTACCAAGCTGCCATGCGGATATTACGGGAGAAGGAGAGTTATAGTTTCTCTTCTAGTTGTGAAAAAGCTAGGTGGGAGAGCTGTCAGACCCCAGGCCTGCTGGGAGGATGGTACTTGAGCTTTGCCCCCAAACGAGCCCATAGCTGGGAGAGGGAGCCCGGTTATGGGGCATCCTCCTTCGGAGAGCTCAGCACACCCAGGATTTGGGGCAAATCGGGCTGGTGAGAAAAGCTGAAATGTAAAGCTCCTGCACAAATGAACTTCCCCCAAATTCCAGGGAAATGTTAAGAAGGGAATAGCATAAGTAGCACAAGGAGTGCATTTTAGAGTAATTTCTTTTTAGCTTTTGGTGCCAGCAAGTAATCTGTTCACTACAAGCAGAAGGCAACGCTTGCTTCCTTCATTCCTGTGAGCCCTTCTGGGCCAGAGAAGCAATGTTTTAGGAAACAAGGTGGCACTCGAAGCTTCACCATGCTTTGAATTAATTTGAAGTAATGGAGTGAATGCCCCATCCGGCCCCCCGGTGCACAGAAAGCCTCTGAGGTTGACCCAGAGCCTTCCAGCACCAGACAAAGGGATTTCAGGAAAGCACATGGAAAATGCTTTGGAAATCAGTCATAGTGGCTGGAGTTTGCTGTCATCGGGCTCCTTCTGGCAGAAGGAATTTGCTCATGCCTGGGTTGGATGTAGCCTCAGCTAAATAAGGAGCTCTTGCACATGGCCAACAACTCAGCTGTGTTTCGGGGTGGAGGGTGGTCTCAAATGGCCTATAACAGCACTATGGTCTTCACAGGCTGTTGTGGAGAAGAAGTTTTTTCACCGTGTGTATAATCCAACCAAATCTCGCCCCTCCATGAAAATTGCATCTGCCTCTAGATGCACAAGTGTCCTTTCTGCAAAAAGGCTAGTCCCTCCAAGTAGTTGCTGGGACATGGCCTACAAAACCCATTTGTTGGACTTTCCTCTGCTGAATGCTATGCTGTCTGCAGGGTCTCGCTTGCCCAAAACCCCCTGTCAGGTGGCCACTCTTCCTGCGCCCATCCCTGCCGCTGTGGTGGGGCCGTGCGTCTCCGGCACCCCTTCACCTGGGCTGGAGAGCCTGGCTTTGCTTTGCTGCTGTCTGATTTGGCTGTTTAGCTTTTTGCTTTTTTTGTGACAAGCAGGTGCCAACAAGCCCTGCTGCTTCCCATGGCTCCCCTCCTCTTCCTCCTCTGTCCCCACCAGTTGACTGTGCAACAAGACTTGCGGAGGGAGGGCTCCCCCAGCCCCAGCTGACACTTTCTGGCCTTGTGGCTTTGCAAGCAGCTCCAGAGACAGCTGGGCTGCGGAGACATGCACTGCTCACAGAAAAAGTCCCTGTCTGTCAGTCCTGCTGCCTGGGTGCCTGTCTGCTGCCCCATGCTGTGGACTGGGGAGAAATGGGGATTAACAGAGGGTTGGTTCCCAGCAGGGTGCCCAGAGCATCCCTGCTAGGTGCACCACGGTCCTTCCCTGGGACGTGTCCCCATGTGGGGGTGGGATCCTGTACCACGGTGGGCCTCCTGTATGGGGAAATGGCCTCACCAGCCACTGCTTGGGGGCCAGTATCCTCTTGCAGCTGCTGGACCACTCTTTCTGGCCTTGGTTTACAGCTTTTGTCATGCCCCAGAGGTGGTCTAGGAGGAGGTGTGGTGGTGAGCCCCCCTGCCCTTGGACACACGCTCAGGTGGAGGGTCAAGAGCTCTTTGGGTTTGCATTTGCACCAAAGCAAGGAAGGCTTGTGTTGCTACCCATGGTGGCTTTTGGAAAGACCCAAGGGGAGATGGGTTTTTCCATTCTCTCTGCCCTACATCTGTGGGAGGAGAAGGTGGCCTTGTGGGGAGATGGTTTAATGGGAAATTTTCTCTGGACTGATCCAAATACCAGTCTGATGGTTGGTGAACATGGTTTGTTTTTTGGAAGTCCCTGCAGATGTGAACAGAATAAGCCTCAAATGCTTACCGAGGGGGACATGAAGTTGGGTAGGTGCTACGTGCATCCACAGGTCAGTCACTGCTGTCCCGGTGCTCTTCATGTCTCACAAGGTCAAAGGCTTTGGGATCACGGCTTTTGGGTGTACACGTGCGGTCATCTAATTCCTCTGTGCCTCTGGCTTCCCTTTTGTAAAATGAGGATAATGATATGGAAATTTTTTAAAAGGGCTTTGAGATCTAAGGCTATGTAAGCAGGGACTGCTACAGTTTGTTGTGATGAACCTTATTTGGTGCCCTGCCTTAGGTACCCACTTGTGCAGCAGGAGGCATCAACTTCTGCATGCCAGGAACAAAACGAAGGTAACAGTTTGGATCTTGGGATCATCAGTAAATCCTTATGCCTTTAAGAAGAGTAAAGCCTTGCCTTTTAACCGATCAGTGCAATCTGGGTGCCTTACGATGCTTTTTTAAAAAAACCACAAGCGAGTGGGAAGGGAGCAGCCTCCCAAGCGGTGGTAGGGTGCAGTGGGGCTGCCAGGAGACAGTTTGCAAAGCAAGGAGAGATAAGACACCAAGTGACAGCCGCTAGTGAGCTGCTTCCAGAGGGCAGGGTATAAATAGACAACAAAGAGATTTGGTGTCAGAGCAGCGCTCACACCTTCCTGCTGCCCAGCCCGGCAGGCGCGAGTGGGGAAATGCAGCTGGGGAGCTGCGCCGAGCTGGCGAAATCTGCTCCGGGATTTAAGCGTGTATGGATAACGTAATGACAAGATAAGGCATTTATCAGCCTGTTATGGACCTCTGTCCCTCCACAGTGGGCTTGCCTATGCAGTGCTGACTGACCATAGCAGGTGGCACTTGGATGGACCTAATATCTTCTAACCCGCCAGCCAGAGCCTGGAGCCACTGGCTCCTGCCTTGACTGCTCAGGCTTCTACACAAGGCTGTTGCCATCCTAAAAAGGTGCCCTGCTTGTCCTGGCTCTAGCCCTGGTAATTTATGGTGACACCTGCCTCGTGCTGCGCCAGGTCCGGGTTTATTCAGCCCTAGACGCTGCTCCTGCAGGGTGTCTGGGCTCTGCATGGGGGGCTGGCTTGTCCTGCTCACCGATGGTGCTGGGCAGCCCTACCTGGGTTTTTCCTGCCCTGTGTACCCCCCAGGCTGGGCTGTGCTTCCCCCTGAGGTGCTGTCTTTCCCAGATGCTCCATTTCTACCCTGTTTTCCACCTACTTGCAGAGTGGGAACAAACCCACCAGCCTAACAGTGGTATGGACATGATGGGTTGTTGCAATAATGTTGTTTTGCCATAGCAGCACCAGTGGTACAGGAATACTGTTTCTTAAAACACTAAGGGCGGTGCATCAGTAGGCAGTAAGTCCTCTCCAAGCTTGCTGGCTATTTTCAAAACCACTGTAATTTTCATAGCATTACCTGTGGCAGCGCTTTACTGATGCCTTTCAGGCAGCTTTGTGCCTTTTGGGGACTGGGTTTGTTCCACAGTTTGTTGCTGGGGTTGGTAGTTTTCGGCTCCCATGATGTACATATCCTGCCCCGAGTAGCTTGCATGGATGCTGTGTAAAGCACCACCATAAAGACTACAAGGACTTGGCAAAAATGGAGTGAGAAGAACAGATTTAGGCTGAGGAAGGAAAATGGGTGGAAAGACCCATCACAAAAGCTGCGTGATGGAAACTCGGCATGGCCTGCAAGAATAAGAAAAGCCCAGGTTTGTCTATGCCGGTGTAAATCCGTGCTGGCTTTCTCTGTGGCAGGGCATGGGGAGTGCTGGGGCTTGCAGCGAGCTCGGCTGTGAGGATGCTGCAGGCTGCAGTGCTGGGGAGGGACAGACGGGATGACAGCAGTATTTGGGTCTGGGAGCACAAAACAGGGAGGCTCCCCTGTCTGTTGACCATGTGAAATTCCTGGGATATGGAGGGTCTTTTGTGTGGGAATCAGCTGTTGGCCAGCTGGCTATTTTTAGGGTGGCAGCTCCTGTGCTGTGTGAGGGGAAAGCTGATGGCGAGAGAGGTGTGTGGGGACACTTGTGCATGGCTCTAGGCAGACCTCACCTGCACTGCAGGCAGTGTTTTCTACTGTCATTTATACTGCACCGTGCCTGGATGTAGGTACATAATTGAGCAGAGAGTCAGTATTTATGCACAGTTGTGTCTGCTGGTGGGTTTGGCCAGCTTCTTGCAGAAATGAAGTGGGATATGACACCAGCGCTTCTGTGCATGGGTCTCTGATGTGTCCTCCTAACTGGCTGGCTTCAGCCTGAGCTAAGGCAGGGAGGGAGAAATCCCCAGGGGTTTTAAGTTTTCCTAGGGTTTTGGAAAATAGGTGGCCTTGCAAAGAGGCTAAAACAAAAAAAAAAGAGATCTCTTTAAATGTTCTACTTGAGGGGAAGGTAGTGTGTGAGCACAGCTTGTATCAGACACCAGAGTCCAAGCCAGATGTCTGAAGACATAGTAAACAGAGTTTCATAAACTCCACTGTTCCACAGCTGTGTATGACAGCACGTATCTTCCTGTGCCAGTGGCTCTGTTCTGCGTAGATGGACTTGTTCTTTTACGACCAGGTGTATGGAAGTGCATCCATGTGTACAAATAGAGCTTTTTGGGGTTTGTTCACTTGTCTCCAGGTGCGACCTGAAAGTTTTGCTTAAATGTAGCTGAAGACAAGTCTTTCATTGAGCAAAACTAGTCTTTGTGTAATTTTTTTATTTAGCTAATGTATAACATAATGATGGTTTTTCCACTGACTCAGCTCATGGTTTCATCGGTCACGCTGGTGATGCTGAGGGAGAGGAAAAGAGCCCATAGCTGCTTTTTTTAATAAGAAAGCCTTGCAAATGCTCTGATGGAGAAATGTCTCTGCCAGCAGCATGCACACTTTCTTTACATGTGCTAAACTGCTTGAGATGCAGCTGAATTTCTTTAAACAAAAGGCATTTGTTTAAAAACATTTTGACGAAAGTGTTGCAAGTGGATTTTTTTTTTTCCATAGGAAGCAATCACTTATGGAAGTGTCTTTACCTGAAGTGGGGTTTTCAGTTACATGAAATTTAAATGTACATGTTCCTTTCTTTTCCATTTTTCTTACAAAAATGTTTGGGTTTATGTTTTGTCATTTAAAAATTCCATCTTTTCTTTTTTATTCTCTTTCCAGTAGATAAAAAATGAAAACGAGTACAAAGAAAAACCCTACAACAATTCACCTGCCTCCCAAACTCATTGCTGAGCATTTTGAGCATCCTGTGGAAGGATGCTTTCTTCTGCACCCAGCCCTGATTAGAAATGAGTATTCTTGTAAAGGATTTCCTAAAAAGGAAGACAAATGTGGTGTCTCCTAAAGCTTCTCTAAAAATACACAATCAAAGATCCGGGCTGATCAGGGTGTAAATGTACAGCAATGTGCTATCGCACTGCAGTTTGGAGAGTTGCTTGGCACAACTCAGAGCAAAGGCAAGGAAGACTGCAATTGCTTTCGTTTGCTAATCGCATCCATTGCCTATCAAGTCTGGAAAAATACAAAAATAAGATGCGAAAAATAATTACAAAAGTAATTCCCGCAACAAGCGAGCCCTTGGTTTTTACCTGGTGTAAAGGGTTGTTTATCAAAGGAATGACAAACGCCTGTAATGCTGGGATGCGGCAATGTTATCTTGATTGCCAAAGCCGCGTGGGATACAGCTCCCTGCTCTGGGTGGCAGCGCTTGCTGTCAGCGCTCTGGGGTGTTATGGCTCTTCATGGAAATCCTCCAGATTTGTGGAATGATGGAGGGAATGTGCTCTCCCAAAGCTGCACCGTGGGCCTTATTTGTCTGTATGTGTACCTGCTTCTGGCTGGTGGGAGAGCAGCATCGATGATGTAGTGTCCCAGAGGCTCCCGAGCACCAGTGAGGTTGCCTCAACCTCTCGTTGGTTTTATTTTCTTGTTGGTTTCTGCCCCCATCCTGGAATAAACATATGTACAAGCCTGGAAAGAGAAAGCAGAGTCTGCAACTAAAACCTCTCCTGCATTGAGCCAGGAGCTCCTGGCATGCATGTTTTCAGGGCAACTTCTGCAAGAAACGGGTCTACCTGGGCACCCCTTCCAAGTGCACGCAGGTTAGCAGGAAAGCGCAGAGCGCTTCGGCAGCCTGCCACTGAAGTCATGACATGTGGGGATGTGATGCTCCTGGATCGCAGACCCCCTCTGAATAATGCCAGCAATTGAAAACAATAACAGGGAAATGAGAACTTCAGGACAGCAGCCGCTCCTCTTTAAAAAAAAAAAAAAACAAAAAACCAAAAAAACCCAAACCAACAATCAAAACCAAAAAAAACCCCAAACCCCAGTGTTGGTCTGGGCAAAGAAAGAGTGAGGGCTTGCCAGGACCAGTGGCTTGCAGCGAAGTCTCCGTGTTCGCAGAGCAGTGGCCAGGGTGTTACATTTTTGACTCTAAAATGAGGTTAATGGAAGTTACATGTACTCAAATCCCCATGCACTACTTTGAAAATGCAGGAGCTAACAGTGGTTATTTATTGATTTCATTTTGTCCCTCTGGCTCGTGTGGGAGGTTGAAAGTAATAGAGCAGCCGCCTGTGTGCGTGTGTGTGTATGAAAGGGAGGGGGAGAAAGTGTGTTTATGGATATGGAGAACGTGGGGCTGGCACTTCAGGAAGTTTGCAATCCTCAGATTTGGGGATTTTTCCAAGCACTAGTTCAGACAGTCCATGGGGGGCCCTGCCTCTACGTGCACCTCCATCCTCAACCACGCAGCCGTCCTGGGCAGCTCGCTCTGCTTCGCCTGCAAGCTGCCCAGCATTGCAAATATTGGCAGGGCAAGGAGGAGCAGAGAGCCACTGGGTAAGCTTCACGCCATGGGGACACCGGGTTGAAAACCCAGGGAAAAAGTAAACTTGAGTCAACTTAAAAGGTTGATTGTTATTTTTTTTTTTCTCCCTTCTCTTTCTAGTTTTTCAGAATCTCAGCCCATAAAACTTGGCGGTTCCTCAGGATGCAGGAGGGTGACTTCTGGTTTACATGCAGCAGTTGGTACCCAAGCATGCCTGAAACATCTGTCGTCGGTGGAAATGAGCATCATTCTGGCAAGGTTCTTCTTTCTTTGCAGTAAAGAACAAGCAAATTTGCTTATTTGTGGTTAATGTTTGTTCCAGATGGCCAGAAATAATACATGACACACAGCCCCACTGTTGCCCAAACTATTGAAGTGCCGTGGAACATGTTTTCAGCACAAAGACAGGCTGGGGAGATTGTTTAACTTACTGGTCTCCAGTTTGGAGCGATTCCTTCAGCCACAATATAAATGCAGCCTCCTGGCAAGACTAAACTTTCTCATAGAAGAAAGCAAAATTTGCAGAGGAGAGCTGTGCTCCTCTATCCTCCTCCACTGAGATGGTGGCCTCTAGATACAGACCCTTCACTTGCCACTGCAGACCACGGTTTGCCTCTTGCCTCGATGCTGTGAAGAGGTGGCTCATATGCACTTTGTATGTCACACCTATATGCCACAAGTAATGGGAAATTTTGCACGGGGTAGATGCTCTTGGCAGAGCTTGGCCAACTTTTCCACCTGTGCTGCTGCTAAAACTCATGGGAATGGGGGGGACGACTTCCCATCTCAGCATCCCAATGTTGGCTTGATTTACCACTGCCCTTGCTCTAATTCAAGGTGTTTTTTGGGTTTTGTAGTGCAGACAAAGTCCTAACCTGCCAAAAACCTTTCTCTGTGAATTTTATAGGACTGGAGTAGAGGTCTCCAGAGGAGGAAGTCTGCCTTTCTGCTCTTCAGTTTGCCTGGCAGGTCTGTTATGAGGCAAGGGACATTTTCCTGCATTGTGAACTGCCTTTCTGTCAGCAGTGATGTGGTGTGAGTAGTCTTCGCCAGTGTGTGGGGAGCAGGGGGGCTCTGGATGTGCACCCCTGGCCTGTGATGCCCGTCTTGCTATGGAAATGGGCCAGTGGCTTTTCTGGCCCTCATGCCCAGTGCAAGTCTCCTTTCTCCTGCCCTGAAAAAAGTAACCCAGAGAAAGGTGTGATGTTTCAAAATGGGCTGGGAGGAGAGAGAAAGAGCAAAGCTAAATAGCATCAGTGTCTTATGCCTGCAGAGTGGCAGATATGTATGATGACCCCTTGATACCCCAGCCTCTGTAAAATACAGTTATTCTCTGGAGCATCCTTAAATGAAGAAGTGTTTTCCTAGTTGAGCCCTACCCTTTATGCCCTGGCCTGGCACCCGCTAATCAGGGGTGATGTCCAGCTGCGCTGCCTCTAGCAGCTTCCAGAAACCTATTTCTCACATCAGCTCACGCACAGCGCTCTTGCAGGCAAAGGGTTACTTGCTAAGATGCAGCTCTACCTAATTAAGAGTAACAGCATCTTTCCCTGCAGTGAGATTTATTTTTTGAGAATTTATCACCCAGGAGCATGACCCTGAAATAACTGCCTGGGCTGGACTCGGGACCCTGTGTGTTAACCCTTTGCTCCAGACCGGCCTCTGAGACCAGTCTCCTTTTGCTCCCAGCTGGGTCCTGTGCTGTGATCCAGGCGGCCGCCAGCAGCGAGCCACAGCCAGGATGTCTCAGATGTGCTTTCAGGTTGGAGCAAAAATGAGGCAAAGCCTCCATGTGTCTTATGGTTTTGACCCCAAACAATACACTGACGGCATAAATTAAGAGTTGGCTCAGGCTCACTTGAAGCTCAGCCCAGGTTTGCTTGAAACTCAGCCTAATTTCTCCTGAAAGCAAAGCTGAGTGGGAGAGGAGCGCTGGGTTAGGGAGGGGGTGCTCGGCAGGTCACCGCAGCCTGAAGAGCTGCAGTTTATCAGCTCACGGCAATTTTCAGCCCGCAAAAGCAGGACTGCCCGTTTTTCCAATTTTTTGCCTGTACAGAGCCATGCAGATGATGGGCAAAGATGCCCTTGGCAGGTTGGAGCAAAGTGGGGGGTTGGCAGCAGCGACGATCCTGGCTGCCTGTGGATCTGAATGCAGTTAGGCACCTAGGCATCCTCCCTGATCAACTCCGCTGGGAAAAATCTTGATTTCCTCTATTGCTGCCTTTCCATGCAGGTGCTGTGTGTCCTGGCCGGTGCCTGCACCAGCTCCTTTCATTTTTGTGCTCCTTGAGGCAATTCTCATCCTCAGCAGCGCTGCAGCAGGAGAGAGGCAAGGAGCCATGTGGACCCTCATTTCCCAGAAGTGGAGAAGAAAAATGATGGAAAAAATTTAGAAGAGGGTCTTGCTGCTCTCAGTTAGCAGCAGGGCCCTAAAATGGGCTGTAATTTGGAGGATCAGTCTGTGTTTCTAGGACAAGAGCAAGCAGCCAAGCTGGGGAGAAGCTTGCAAGCTGAAAAAATCAAGCACAGCTGGTGTCTTCCTCTGTTGGTGGGCCCAAGGCTTCTGTTGGACTGGGGCTTTCCAATGGAGGTAGAAGGAAATGCATGGGTAGGAGGGCACCCATAGAAACGAGGGAGCTCAGCTTGTACCGCTTCAGTGCAGGGAATGGGCACCTGGTGCTATGGGATCGGTGGCTGCTGGGTGCCCAGGGGTCCAATGGTGTCTTTTGACAGCTCTCACCCCAGTAAAGCCCCTTTGAATTTCAGGCGAGCCGTTTCCATGGCCTGCTTTCTGCAGTAATTTTGGTTATATTGCCTTGGGGAGAGGGTTCCTGCAAACAAGTGAAACGCAGGCGGGGGTGATAAAAGGTGCAAATTGAACTGGCCTCATGCAGTCCCTGGGAAGCAGCAGTGGATGAAGAGACTTCCCACTCTTTTACAGCTCTTTCCTCTTTGTAGTAAATTGGGCTTGAGGTGTTACTGCAAAGAAAACAATATTTTTTTGATGGCTCCATTACAGTTGTGACTGTCCCCTGCGGAGAGCCCTATGGACTGGTGTTTTCTGTTCATTACACCTCACTTTGCTAAGACCCGGTTTCCTGCTGGCAGTCTCATATCCTCCATCTTTGTTTTCTTTTATTTCCCTAAAAAAATAGGAAGGTAATTATTTTTTTCTTGCACCCTTGCTTATCTCCCAAATGGCACCTTCCTTACCAACAGAGAGGTGCAGAGGTAGAGTGGGCAGCAAGGCACCCTTGAGCTCTCGCCCCTGGTGCCTATGGGCCTCTTAGATCTAGCCCTTCCCCTTTTTACTGGAGGAAGATCTTGGAAAGAAGGAGAGGACCCTCTACCCATCCCTGCCCAGGAGACCCAGGGTCTGATGCTGCACCTTGTCTCTGGCAGGAGCCGTAGACCTGATGGGACATGTCTCCTTGCTTGCCTTTGGCTTCTCTTCAGCTTGGGGTCCTAGCAGATGCTTTGCAGCCTTTCCACAAATGTTTGGGAAGAGGAGCCAAAGTTAGGCTCTTCTGGCAACATTTCCACAACAAATCCCTGGCTCCCAGGGAAGACAAACTTTATTAACACAAGCTGAGTCTATGGGGGGTCCCCAGGCTGGTGCCAGGGGCTGCTGCTGGGGGCTCGCCTCCAGCCGGCGGCGTAAACTGGGGGGGAGTTAAAGGCAGTGGCTTTCCCCCATCCTTGCCAGCTCTGGTTGTCCACGAAGAGCTGAAATCCTGACTGTTCTGATGACCAGACAGAGTAGCAGGAGTTTCCCTCCCTTCAGGGCTATCCGCTTTCCATTTAGCAGGATTAAGGTCTGACCGTCCGTCCCTGCTTGCTGTTTGTCTGGCCTTCCCTGACTTGGCAGTGCTCCTTGCTACTTGTTTCTCCTCTTTGAAGGTCTGTGCTCCACCCTGATGGGGGGCTCCTGGTTTTGGAGGCAAGAATGTCCTTACTGAGCCATGTCCCGGCTGCGAGGCTAACATTAGACAATGGGGAGGTGACTCAGCCCTTTCGGTACATGTTTCCATGTTCCCAGCTGCTGTAGGAAATAAACAGTAAGTGGTTAACATCAATAGTAAGACACATATAGAAGAAAATATTGTCCTAACAACGTTAGATCTATGGTTTAACTTGATCAATGGCAGGAAATTTGGAATTAGGGACAGATGCTTGTCTTGCACTTCTCCATTTGCCTTGGGAAATAAAAATAATTCAGGCACGAAGTGAATGAAATGGCACTGGAAATGCCATATTACTGCATTTCCTGGCTTTTATGGTAGGGAATGAAGAATAAATGGGGTCTTTTGTGTCATTCAGTTCAAAGTGATGGCAACAAAATCCATCCAGGTCTCTGGAGTCAACTGAGACCAGTTTTACTTAGTTTTATCATTGTGTTGTGTAGCCAAGACACTGGAGAGGTTCTTCCTTTGGGGGCAATTGTCTTTGTTCTTTTAGTTGAGCAGTTTATTGGGCTTTTTTTGGTTCAGCTGCACCGGGACTACTTGGATGCCAGAGAACAGGTTCAGTTAAAAAAAACCAAACCCTCGCATTTAGAGAGACTTTTGAAGGTTAGAAATATTTCCAGGTCAAAAATCAAGGCAAAGCTGTTGGAAGCCCATTGCTTGTGGGTGCTGCCTGGGCAGAAGGTCTGAAATTCTTGCACTACGCTAATAGGTAAGTCACGTGTGTTTCTACAAAGTCATCTCCCGATGCTCTTGTTGATGGAAAGGGATGGTTGCTCAATGATCAGCTTCACAGATGTCAGTGGGACCGTTGCAGAACATGAACAGCAGAATAAGGGCCAAGAAAGTCAGCTGAATGGCTGAAAGACTTTGCAGCTTTTAACCGTCAGAAGGTGGTTAGGTATTTCTGGAAGAAGGTGCTCATCCAGAGCTGTTAAGCAATCCTGTTGACAAAAAGGTAATTTCTGTAAAGTGGAAGTGCCTTATTTGTCTTTGGTTCAACAGCTAACCTGGGAGATTTCTATGAACAGCCCAGTTCAGGGTATGATTAGGTTTGTTCCCAAAATCCAAGAGGGAATAATAAGGTTTGAAAAGGATGTTTACTGGGTCCTGGGGCAGGGATGCTGTTTTCTCCCCGTGTGTCTCAGCATGGAGGAGAGGTGGTTAAGACTGGAAGACAAGTAGACACAAATATCAGAGAGGCCTTTGGGCTGGAAATGTGGTGCGCATGTTACATCGCACATTTGCTCTTTATCCTCTTTTTTTGAAGAACAGGCTGTGGACGTTTGGAGATTATGCTGTTAGTTGAATGAACAGAAGATTAATGTTGAGTTGGTTCGTTCTTCCACCCTCCACCCATCTTGGAATTCATTACCGCCCTGCCACTAACTGAAATAACATGGGAACCACTTGTGCACGGTGCTGCTTTCTCTGTCCCAATTTCCCTGTAGTGGCAGACTTGTCCAGGGATACTGCCACACACACGCACGCATATGTGGGCAGAAGAAAGGAAGAGCCAGACTTCCCCCAAACAGGTTTTCTTCTAAGACAGCTTGGTCACGTCAAGATCCCAAAACACAAGGGTAGCATCCTTCGTAATTCCTTTTTACCAGAATCAAGAAGGGCTGAGGGATGTTAATTTTGTTTGCCTGTATTTATTTAAATGTGTGCACACGCAGACTTTTATGTGCACAGATGTGTGTGGGAGAGGTCTGAGCTTGGTCTTGTCTGAATTTTGGGCACAATGTCGGTCGAATTATCAGAGTCTGTTACAGTCCTGAAAACAGCCTTTCTGTGACCTGCTGTCCTTCCTGCCAGGGTCAATTAGAGGAGCTGGAGGAGCCACCCTTGAGGCTCCTCTGTTCTGCCACCACACATTGGAGGTACCAGCCTGAACAGGAGCAGATGGTGGAAGACATATCTGGTATGTCTCCAGATACCAGGAAGGATGAAAGCAAACCTCCTTCCACCAGGAAGCAGCCGATTCCCCTTGCAAGTGCTACAGAGGATCCAGCCTGTCTTGAATGTCCCCCTGGATGTTCCATAGGTGTTAAACCCATGACTGAGCTTCAGTGGTATCTGCTGGCAGGGAGCACTCTGCCTTTGTGTGGGGTGGCAGATAGGATGTGATATTTGAGCCTGTGGGTGTCTGGTGACATCCATCTCCCTCTGTAATCAGTAGAGAGCAAGTGAGCTCCTACATGAGCTGAATCACTCAGCCATCCACCAGAACCCCAGGTTGATCATCAACGTGTGAATAATGCACTTTTTTTTTTTAATGTGCAATGCCAACTTTCCTCTGTGCTGTGACCCTACCTACAGCTGAGCAGGGTTGTGGCCAAGAAGAAGATGATGAAGTCCTGGAGAGCAAAGCCAGCACCCGGCTCCTGTGCTGGCATGCCACATAGGGGAGTTACACCCCCTTCCAGCGCCAAGGGCTGAGGTATGCCTCCCGCGCAGCTCACCGGTGTGAAGATTTTGGTATGTGACTTGTGGGGTCTGGGAATCTGGCTGCCCCTGGGCCATGGTGTCTGAAGCGCAGGTCCAAACAATTGGTGTGCATGCACTGTGTGGCTGCTTGGAAAATGCTGCCAACGGAGCCAAATTCCTTCTTCCAGCTTGCATGCAAAGAAGCCACTAGTTTCACCGGCAGCTGAATGCGCATATCTGAGGGCAAAATTTGGCCAGAAGCCTTTGGGCAGAAGTTTTAGCATAACTACCCAGAAAAAAAAAAAATAAATGGGGAATTGCAAGTGGCATTTTGCAGAGAAAGAAGAGGGGGGGGAAGAAAAAACCAGAAATCAAAGCATCGAGAAGCCTTCCACTAACAGAAGTCTTCTAAGTTCTTTAAACAGCACAATGGCTGTTGATGGATAAAAAAATAAAACAGGATGGCATATTTTCTTGAATTTATTCTGGTCCCAATGGACAGCCCCTGGCATTTTTTTTCAGAAGAAACTCTTGAGTAAACACATTGTCCATCGTGGAAAGACATATAGCATGTCATAAAAATAATTTGTAATAGTTCTGGGAGACACACCAATGCTGTCAGGGCTGGGGAGCTGCTTAGCTTCACTTTGATTTACAGATAAATACAGTGTGTCTGGGGTTCCTAGCTGCTGACTGTGAGGGCGAGCTCCTGATTATGTGCTGTATTCTAACTCTGTGGGATTAATTGGGACCACCTGGAAGCATGGCAGCAAGAGTGACCTTCCTGATTGTGCATGGTTGTTAGAGGTAAGGAGGAGAGCTTACGTAAAAAGGTGGGGCTCAGCTTCTGCTGTTGTGGGACTGGGGACCTAGAGTAACCTGATAGGTAAAGAGGATATTGCAAAATTACGATTTTCTGGATATTCCACTGGAAGGTAGAACTTTGAGTATTGAATGTGGCTGTATCTGCCTGTTTTTTAACTGTGATGCACGTTTTTGGGGGTTTTCTGCAGGCCATCAAGGTGAAGAATAAAAGCAGGTGTGCAGTTGAGATATTCTGATGTTTTCTATGACATGATGAAACCTGTATGAGGACATTTGCCCTTCAAGCCCATGGTGCAGCAAAATAATAAACATGGAGGTGGAATGGCCTGGAAGGAGAGGGGATGGGGTTTTATGGAAATACTGTAGCAGTAGCTGATCACCTTTTGGGCAATGCAGCAGTTCACACTGGCCCTGGTGATTTTATTACTTTGTTGGGTTCTGTGCAAAGGTAACCCATGCAGAATGATTAGCTGGGGCTCTGACGGTCATTAATTAGTGGACTTTCCCTCTGGAAATGGCAGGCACTTTTCACAGAGCCGTTGTACTTCAACATAGGGGCTGGACCCAGCAGGAGTGTGTTTCAAGTGTAAATAAATGTTAGTTTTTGGTACAAGGTGGATTTGGGAGAAAAGCAGAGATTGTAGAAAGGAGCAGGGCAGCCTGGAGGATAAGCCATGGAAAACAGCTTTGTGCTGGGTTTTTTAAAATATGTCCCTGTAAAGATATGAGAAAAGTACAAGTGGATCTGCTGGAAGGGTTATACTATTGAAGAGAAAACCTCATGTCCTGCAGATGGAAAGAGAGGAAAATAAGCTCTGTGTGTGCATGTGGAGAACAGGGCTGAATTGAAATTAGCTTGTTAAGAGCAAGAGCTGCTTACAGGCAATATTTCACCATGCTGTCTTTTATCGTTCCTGTGGCGCAGGTCAGCTCTGCCCAGGAATGTGATGGCATGAGCCCTTGTCAGCGAAGAGGAGCTGTCAAGTTTTTGGCCAGGGCTTGGTTTCTGAACCCAGCTTCAAGTGCTCCCCACTCTACGCCTTGCTGTGGTCTCTGTTTTTTCCAGCTCTGATCTTCAGCCTGCGACTCCTGTCTCCTGCTCCCAGTTTTGACTGGGGAGGTTAATCCTTGGCCCTCCAGCTTGCATGTGAGTGCACGGCAGTGGGGCTGTACGTGATGCCTCTGTGCTTTCCCAGGCAGGAGTGTTGTGCTGAGGCCAGCATGATGTTTGCTAAGGTTACTGCTTCTGGTTTGGCTTCTGCACTGGTATCTGCTGCGTTAATTCTGGGAAGGATTCTTCTTGTTTGATTTCAGGCAAGGAAACACACAAGCGAAGATAAGGACCTTTTTCTCAGCATCCAGAAACAGGGATCCCCAGGAGAGATGCAAGCTCATTGCAAGTAAGTGTGAATAAAGCCAAGACAGCTTCTACCCCCTGCTGCCAGCAATGCCATGGGCTCTACAGACCTAATGCAGGAGGCTGTCAATTGGGAGGAGGCAGTTCAGGGGATACTTCAGGTTTCCAGGGCTTGGAAAATGGTGTGTGAAAGTGTCCCCTGGCCCACAAGAGAGCAAGCCATCTTTACCATCGTGCCCTTTTGGCCATTGGTGGTGAAGGCAATTTTCACCTAGCTTAGCTGTGCCTTGGGTAAAGATTGGCTTCTTTCTTACCAAGCCAGCTGATGACCAGCTTCGTTGGCTGTCCCCAGATTGCTGTGCTGGATGGAAGAGCAGAGAACTGGTGCTCAACCATCCCTGCTGTGCTGCCCTGGCTTTAACAGCCCTTGATGCAAGGGGCTATAAGGGACAGGGGAGCAGGAGGGGTCTGCTTTACAAAATGCAAGGGATAACTGAAGTTCTTCTCTGTGAAACTGCCATGGCAACAGCCATGGGAGCTGAAGGTCTGGGCTTTGGGCTCTCTTATTTTTTCCTGGCACTTCCTTTTCTTGCAGTCAGGCATCTTGGAGGGATTTGCCAGTGGGTTGCTATTCCAGACAGGTTTCTGCAAAGTTGTTCCACCTTTTATGAAGCTCCTCTGGCCCCAGCCATGGGCACCCTCCTTGGCGTAGTAGGCTGCAGCTTGGAGCAGGAGCAGCAGCCATGTGCAGGGCATGCTGGATGTGCAGGCTTTGTCAGTGAGACTTGAGGTAACGGGATGGGTGCTCGCTGCCTGCCTTCACCACAGCTGTCCTTGGCATCATCAACATGAAAAACTGAGCAATGACACCTTTGCTCCTCCTTCCCTCCCTCTTTTTTTTTTTCTTCTGAAAAGGCTCAAAGAGTGTGTCCCTTCTGTGGGGGTCTCCTCTCCACCAGCTTACCTCCCTCCCTGCCCTCGATTGAAGACAGCTGCCAGGAAATATTTCTGCTGTTTGGCTGAAGTGAAAACATATGGAGGTGCGGGGGAAAGCAAGCACAGCATTTACAACTTAATTACTGTCATCTCTGGAAACTTGGGTTGAGGTAGGGAAGAGGGGTATGTTGAGCATACCGGCGCATGCGCGTACAGGGGCGTGAGACCCTCGGAGATGGCGGCCCTGGCTGGAGGCGAAGTGCTGCAGCCCTCAGGTGGTCCCTGTGAGGAAATGGCGGCTCCTCCTTGAGCGTGGGCACTGGTTTCTCTCAGGTGTCCAGGTCACCAAGGCTGGGCAGGCCCCCTCTGCCTGGGGATGGGTGCTGGCGCCCAGGGGCGGCAGCAGGGCTGAGGGGGTCTCTGTGAGGAGAGGCGGGAGCTGCCCCCGGTTCCGGGAGGTTCTGGTTGCTGCGCGAGGCCCAGCCCCTCAGCCCTGCCGGTGTGACGCCTTGGGGAAATGGAAGTAAGAAAGGGGAAAAATGCTGGAAAAAGGAGAGGAATGAGGGGAAAAAAAGTAGAGGGATAGCCCTGTGCGCACTAGGGGGGGTGTGGGGGAGGAGGGGGTGTGTGTGCTCCAGGCATCGGGGCAGGGGCTCCCCTGCAGCCTGTGGAGACGCCATGGTGGGGCGGGTATGCACTGGTGCACACTGGGGAAAGGGTTTTAATTTTGCCTTTGTTTCTCATCATCCAAATATAAGCCAATTGGCAATGAACTGAATTAATTTTCCCCAAGGGGAGGTTTTTTTGCCTGTGACCAGTGAGGGATCTCCCATCTTTGTGTCCACCCATGAGTTTCTTCCTCTTATTTTCTCGTTGTTCTCTGAGGAGAGGAGTGAGAGCAGCTGGGTGAATGATAGGCAGCTGGCCACCATTGACCTGCCATAGCCTGCTCTTGGGTCACATAGCTTATGTGAGGAAGAGGAGGAAAACAAGCACAGAAATGTGGGTTTTATCTGCGTGGCTGTGGGCTTAAGTGACAGACCTTGAGGTGTAGGCGGGAGACGTGGACACTAGTTCAGGTTGCTGGGTCCCCACAAGGCTTTTAGTTTAGTTTCTTTATTGAAAGCAAGTTAAGTGAAGTGTTTGGGTGGGGTTTTAGTTTCAGAGCACTAGATGCTTTGATGATAAATGCACAGGTTTGGCACTGAAGCTCCTAGGTTTCTGTAATTGTGTAAGAAACCCCGCAATGTGTTAATTTGCTGGGGCAAGAATGTCTTTTGCTTAAGTAAGGAGGAAGAAAATTTGCTTTGATACTTGCAACTGATAATGTATTTTGTGAGATGACCTGTTTTGACTATAGGACATTTGATAGATATGTGCAAAGTTAACTGAACATAATGTAATTTTATTGCTATTGTGATGTGAATTGAGACACAGCTATGGTGAGAAAGGTATCCCTCCCTCCGGTTTATTGTAGGATCACATATAGTTTATGACAGTGCTGATTAGCTGGTTTAGGGCTAAAAGGGGGTATTGAAGACTACTTCTTTGGATCGTTCGTTGTGGTTTTGTCCTAGTGTGGCTGGGAGCATGAGACAGCTTGTTTGGGCTGCTTTGCTGTTTGCAGAGCCCTAGCTTTTTACCAGGAACAAAACTTAACTGCTTACCATCTGTTTTTCCAAACACAGCTCCCCATAACAATCCTTGCATGGCTCCTTGGAAGGGCACCCCCAAGAAATCAGCCAGGTGAAGGTATTTATGAAATAAATTCCCTGAGAGAAGAGGCTTTGATCAGCAATGGATGCTTCTTGGTATGGTAGGGTGGGACTAGAAAAACATACCGGGCTGCTACTGCTGCAGACCTGGCCCTGTCTTTATGGAGGCAGAGCAAGAAGCCTCACCCAGTGACCCTGGTGTGTGGCAGGCAATAGCATGGCATTAACAGATAGATAAATATACATGCTGCCGAGATCCTACCATTTGTACAAATTGCAGACAATTAATATAAATAGCGGGGGTGAGCTCTAAGCCTGGGCAAGATTTTTCAGTGGCTGTTGCCAGCAATGGTCTGTGAGGACCCTTGCTGCTGCTGAGTGATGCTGAGCCACGTCTGACTTAAACACAGCAGTGTGGCTGGCCAACATTTTTGTCAAGACATAACTGTCTTATTTCATTTTTCATTATTTCTTTCTGCATTTGGGCATTTTTTTTTATCAAAAACATCACTGTTTTCTTTCCTTTTTCCAAAGGTGCCAAACAAACAAGCTTTCAAAGTGAAACAAGCCTGATTTTTCTTTTCCCTCAGGAAACTTGTTTTCCATCCTTTCAGAATCCAGTTCTCCCTAGTCCCTGCTGCTGGGCCTCCCGATCCTGTGCGAGGGGAGCATCAAATGGGGGCAGGGCCTGAGGGGAGCTATTTACAACCTGAGAGTGTTTGGGAGCAGTTTTGGGTTCACTGTGCTGCAGTTTCCCCCCTTTCCAAAATGCCAGCTTCTAGGGAGAAGGGAGAATTGAATGAGTTTGACTTGGATGCTGTTGAGTAGTTCCCTGGTCCTCAAGACTTTTTAATCCAGTGGAGCAATAAGCATCAGCCTTAGAGCTCTCTTGCACACCTGCAGTTATTGCTCATAGTTTAACATGTCAGTCCTTCTGCATATGTTATTTTTTCATGTCTGCTTTTGCACATATCATTTGATTTACTCCGCAGAGGAGTCCAAGGACTTGGCTGCAGCAGCACAGGAGTCAAAAGCAGAGCCTGTTAGGACAGCAATGTCCCTTGCAAAGTCGGCCAGGAAAACATTGCGTGCCTGCAAATATCCCAAACAAACAGAGGGCAGTTTCGGAGAGATGTGGGCAGGGGAGTGAAACCAAAACAAACTACTCCTTTAAAATAATATACGGGCCTGGTCTTTGCTACTGTGGACTCTGTGCAACTGTTTGGGCCTGAGGTGAAGTGGCTGTAAAGTGCAAGCACTCAGATTTGATGGTGGTTTACAATTCTTTGCTAAATGTGTGTCCCTACAAGAGGTACTGGGAAATGGAGACTCAGGAGATACGTGGGTACTGTTAGGCTATGTAGTGGAGACCTGGCGGCAGATCTGCCTGTCTCTGCTGTGTGTTGCTCAACACCTCGGCTCTCGCACACAAGAAATGCGCCTGGCTGAGCTTCTCCGTCAGCCGCTGTGGTTCTGTTCTTGTGTAATGCACTGCCCGTTGCAAGGACCATCAGGGCTGAGTCTACCCAAATGCCCTCAGCTGCAGCATTGGCTTTGAGGGGTGGGCTTCTCATTAAGCCTTTCGGGAGTGATCTTGCCTATCTATAGCTTGATTGACAATCTTCTGACCTTTCTTGCAAGATCTGCCTGTCCACAGATGATGGCCCCAAGGAAGCGTGTTCTTAACCTTTCCCCCAAAATCTCGTTTCGGTCCCATGCATGTTGTTAGGCAGACGAAGCCCCCGAAAACATGGAGAAACTCGGGAAGTACACAGAGGCGTTGCAATGGGATGCATGTTCTTCTATCAGCATCAGAAAAAACATTAAGAATGAGGGAGGCTCACTCAGTGCAGTCCTTAAGGGCTTTTTTGTGTCTCCCTCAGTACTGCTCATTGCCTTTCCCTGGGTGATACATGGCATGTGTCTCTTGGAGGTGTGAGGTGAACATGAGCAGGCTTTTAAATGATGCCCTGGTGACAGGAGCCTTTCCAGACCAGGAGGAGGATGTGTTCATGAGCAGCATGAGCTTCAGGACTTGCAAGGTAGGGGTTTGATAACTCCAGCTTGAAAAGCTTTGTGGCTGATGGTTTATGAATCTTTTTTCCTTGAACGATAACCCTGGTCAGCATTTTATCTTAAAGCAACTTACAGAACAGCCTTGTTTCACTGAGGAGGAAAGGGATGAAGACTCAAAGAATGAAAGGCCATGCCAAAGGCCACCAAGCAGAAGAGTGGCAGAGGTGGGAAGAAGACCAAGTCGTCTATCCATCAAGCCATCGAGCCCTAGAACTGTACGTGGCTTGCAATGGAAAGGCTAAAAGGACAAAAAAAGTCACAGGGACTGTGAGGAAACCACAGACCCTCTGAGGCCACCCTATATGTAGGCTTACGCCTGCCTCCAGTGCAGGTGATGGGCATCTTCCAATGCTGTTTCCCTGTGGATGAATACAAGCAAGTGGCCAGCCCCAGGCACTGCACCTGCCTGTGAGAGATAGTGTTTGCATCTCAGCCTGGGCTGCTGTTCCCACCAGGTCCCCAAATTGGACACGGAAACAGGGCAGCTCAGAGACCTGTTCCCAGCCATGTTTGGGGGCTGCCTCAAGGCAGTTGCCACCTCGCCTTGCTAGCCCCCAACAAAGCAAATGACAGCTCGGGCTTGTCGCTGTCAACGGCAGCATTTTAACACCCTGTGGTTGTGAGCAGTGTTAGTGTCCCATGCATAACGTGCCACAGGCCAGTCCCTGGCTGTAACCTAAACCAGGGTTGAACATATCCTTGATTCTGCCCTGGCAGGAGACGAGAGGATCTTGCGCCATACAAATCTTTGCATGCGTGAAAAGCAGCATGCCATTTGCTTTCTTAAAATTATTTTTGATTTGGGGTAGTGTTAAAGAGGTTGAGCAAGCGTAGCAGAGAGTCACCCTTGGAAAAGGCAACCTGAAAGGACTTTCCCAGGGAGACAAATCCGGAATCTGGCAGTTATAAAGCTGCTACAGCTGTCATACAGGCTTCTAGGAAAAACAACAGGACAGCAAGGCAGGGCTGACAGCTGAACTGGTACAGGTGATGGAAAACGATGCTGCCTCACTAGGGACTGCAGTGACCGTCAGCCTCTCTTAAGCTGTAAAAAAGCAAATTGCATGCTAGAGCATGCTTTGGACGAAGCTGATTTGGGAGCCAAATGCACCGGGATATCTGTTGGTGAGTGCAACTGGATTTTCCATCTGGAAGGCATGACTGTCTGGCCCAGAAGCCAATTTAAAGTACAAATTAGATCTGGCTGTTTGTCAGAGTCTCCTCCCCAAAACGCAATAAGGACAGGGTGGTTATATAATATAAACCATTCTCGGTAATTTAGTGGTCCTGAAACAACAAACAAGCCAAGGGGGGAAAAAATGGTTTGCAGAAGAATTCAAAGCCAAAGGATTCGGGCTGAGGAATTCAGTCCATATGATCCGGCAGAGATGTGTGCTGCTATTCCTGTATGTCTTGAAAGGAAACTGCCACCAGATCCTCTGCTATTTTCTGTTCATAGGGCTCTACTGATAGGCGTGATATTTCAGCCTCCGCGCTAACCCCCACGCTCCAAATATGCAGGGACAGTTGTGTGCGCAGCCAAGCGCCGTTCCCCGCTGCCGAGGCAGGGGCACCGGTGGGAGGCAGCTCTCCCCTCGCCGACATGCAGCAGAGCCCTTGAGAAAGGCAAACCTCTGTGGATGACTCGGGTTATGCTGGCTTTGCCCCGATCCATCGCAAGATCCACTGGCATGGGCAGGATGGGCATTGGCAAGGTGGGTGGTGGGCAGCAGTGCCTGCAAAGAGGGGTTCTCACACTCTCTGCTGACTTGTCTTAAAGCAAAGAAGTGGGTTTTTTTTATTCACTGCATTGGTAGCAGCATGTGGCCAAAGGGGGAGGAAAAAAAAAAAAAAAGATATTTTGACCCTGAAGGACATGAACCACCATTACAAGTTAATGTCCTTAAAGGGAAGTTGCAAGGATGTGTTTACTACTTCTTAATATTAATCTAGTAAGTATATATACTTTACTCCCCTCCGTCTGTAATCAGCAACAGGCCTCTGAAATTTGAAGCAGGTACCAGTGCTCCAGCTTAACTTCCAATTATTTTCATTCTCATGCGTACAAAGCGGATAGCACTCTTATTGAGGAGAAAGAAGGAGAATGTTATAATGCATCAAGAGGCAGTTTCAGATGCCTCTGGTAAAAATGGGGGGCTTGGCTTCTCTGCATGGATACTAAGTTTTGTGGCTGGAGGACTCTGCTCTCCCCTCTTCTCATTGGGACCTGTCACAACGGATTCCCTTTTTCTGAACCAGGATAAATCTGGAATGACTATATTGACGTCAAGCTGACATGAGACGTAAGTGGCAAAGCCTAAGGAAGATAAAAAGGGCTTTTTTCCATTGACTTTAATGAGTCCCGAGCGAGAGAAGTTGGGTCCTTTCTCTTAAAACAAGTTGTTTTCTTGGCACTCTGCTTTGGACATGCCCCTTGGGTGCGCAGCCTGATGGGGATGCAGTGCCTCGATGGAATGCTGCAGCCCTGCGTGTGCCCTGGGCATCACACACATGAACTGGCCTTGCTGGGGTGCTTTTAGGGTAGAAAATCATCTTTCCATACTCCCCTTGCCATTCTGCTAAAAGGAGACAAGCCCCCAATGGCAGCTACAAGCCCAACAAGCTGGAAGAGTCTCCATAGATGGCTGAAAATTTACTGATAGAGCTGCCTTTAATAAGGCAGGTTAACCATGCTGCCAGGCAGATTTACATCAGGTGCTGCGAAAGCAACAGTGGTGGGAGGGAAAACCCCGACACAGGGAGCCATGGTGCTCTCCGACACCATCAATCCACTCCCAGGGATGGGGACTCGCATCCCTCCTGCTTTGCTTTTGTTTTCCTCTCCCTCCCGCTGGAGTGCAGGGATGAGCCGTGGGGAGCTGCGGTGTGGGAGGCAGCGGGCACAAGCGAGGGCTTTGCCCCGTGCAGGGGAAGCAGTTGGCGTTGCAGAAGGACATTAGCGGTGCTCCTTGTCTCCCGGCTTTCCTCTGTGAGCAATTTCCAGGGAAATTGAACCCGACTCCCCTCTGTTAGCTGCTAACCTCCTGGCCGCTGGGCCTGTCTTTTGCATTATGACAGAGCAGAGCTGCTTTGTGCGCTGCTGTCGGGGTCTGAACCAGTTTTGATAAAAGACCAAATGCTGGAGCGAGAGGAAGTATTTACCAAAAGTTGTTTTCGATTTCCTGAGCTTGCTGTATCCATTCCCCTTCGCTTCTGGACTCTGAAACAATCAGTCTTCTGGGGGAGCCTTGCTTCGTTATTTTTGTTTCCCCCAGTGCAGCTGACACTTAGTCTGGGTTTCCCAATCCTCCCAGCTCTGATTCATTAGCTTCAAAGTCCATACAAAGCTGCTGCAGGTTCCCCAGCTGCTTGCGCAGGGATACACGCCTGCCCCAGCGCCGTAAGGTTTGGTTTCCTAGACAGAGCCGTGACACATCTCTGCCTGCCTCTGGGTATGCACGTGGTGTCCCCTGGGCAGGCCTGTTTGGCCCCAGGATTTTGGGGTTTCCAGCTCACCCTGTAGTGTATTCACCCCACGTTACGTTGACTGGTTGTTCCAGGTTGCTGGCAGCCTGGGTTACAAGCCTGATGTGCATGTGCCAAAGGTGAAGAGAGGGTTTTCTTAGTGATGTGTGTGGGTGTGTAAATAGGTCGATGAGGATGAATGGGAACCCTGTGCCTGGCAGAGGTGAGGAGGAGGCAGGAGGAAGGTGGGCTTTAAGGTGGATGCAATAGCCTATCTGGGCAGCGAGGCTGAAGTCATTCAGCGGTAGCTTCTCACTAAACTACTTAATGGTAAATCCAAATGCAAATCAGTGCTCTGACTTATCAGTCCCATGCGTGCCAGTGCACCATGGCGAGCACCTCGGTCTATGAGTAACTAACTGAGCATGTAATGCCTGAGCTCAGCTTTAATAAAGGGAGGTTTTTGGCTCAGCAAGGGGCCGAGGGGAGTTGCAGTGGGGAACTGAGGACCTCTTCCTCGGAGTCCTAGCCTTGCGCTGGAGAACAGTGTGTTCCAGGAATAGCTGCCCCTCACCCTTGAAGCTGGCTTTGCTGGTTTCATGCCTGAAAATCTCACCCTTATTTTTTCCACTTGCATGACCAGATTTTGAGCATTCAGCCTGAGTGCCTCTTTGCTACGGGTAACACTTTGCAGTGCTCCAGCTGTGCTGAGAGCTTGTACCATGAGAGCTTGTACTCATGGTCTGCACCAGGGTTTTCCCAGGTTTACTAAAATGACAAGTGTTTCCAAAGCAGCTTTCCTGGTGTAGGCACATCTCAGTCCTGAGCAAAACTCATTTCCCACAGGCTGCTGTGTAAATTTTTAGGCTAGCAAGATGCAGGGGCATAGTGCTGCAGGGGTGGAGGCTTTTTCTTGTCTTATTTGTAGCAATGTTATGGTTCTTAATTAGATTCTCTTTCCTACCCAGGCTCTGCAAAAAGCAAGATAACAGCAAAAATCAGGCTAGCAGAGATGACCATCTCTACAGACTCCAATGGCACCAAGCATGACCAGTTAAAAATCAGCTCCAGACCAGGAACAAAAAACCCAAACAAACTACTGCTGAAAAGAAGTAAAACTCCCCACCCTGAACTTGGCTGTGAAATTCTTCTGTTGGGGGAAAAAAGTTCTTTCCTCCACGAAGAAGGGTCCAGAGCCTGGTTTGCTCAGAGCCATTCCTCTCATCTTCTGAACAAAAGGTGAGAGGTTAGTTGAAAACACGAGGAGGAGCGTGGGCAGCTCAACTGTGCGTTCACCACTTGCTGCCTGGCGCTCTCCTCTTGCAAAGCCTTCCCTCGGCGGGGGGTGAGGGAGAAGGGGTGGTCAGCTTTTAGGAAGGGTTGGCCCCAAACTGTGCAAAACCTGGGTTTGCTTCCTTGTCCCTCGGAGGCTCTGACCCAGCCTCTGTAGGAGCTGCTGGTGGCTGGGCTCCCACCGCTTCCCCTGGCGCAGCCCGGCTCTGCTCGGTTGTTCTCACACAGCTCCGCGGACGGGTTCCCACCACTGCGGCTGCATGGAGCTGGTTTGGCTTTGATGGGAGGGGGAGGCAACGCTGAGCTCGGACATTTTAGGGTTATGAAAATATAAAGCCTCAACCAGATACTGCTAGCTTTGCTTCTTCCTTTCGGCCCTTGCTGTTGTCAAGACTAGGAGTTTTTACTTTGCAGTGAGCCCTTTTGTTTTGTAGCAGACCAAGTGATTGAAAACAGCCATAATATTACTATGCGCGGACAGTACATTTTTTCCATGTATTTTCATAATCCTTTTCCCAAAGGATCAAATGTGTCTTTATTCTACAACTCCACAATGGGTTAGAGCAGCTCCTCGGGCGGGAATTGTTCTGCTCCATAGGCTACTTAATACTTCCTATAAACGACTGCCAAATTAGGTAGGTAATATTCAATATTCCTGACCTGACCAGCAAAGCATTTATAGCTGCATATCAGAGGAGAGACAGGGCTGGAGATATTAGAGGTAAACCTCGGGTTAAAGATGACAAAATACTGGTTGTGTTCTTTGTTTGTGGTTTTTTTGTTTGTTTGGATGTTTGTTGGGGGTTTTTTTGTGTGTGTTTTGTTTTGGTTTTTTTTAAAAGCAAGTGTATGTGTATGGGTGCAACTGCATTTCCCTCAAAAGAAATATGGGGAAGCTTTGATCTTGGACCTCTATTGTACCTTAAGCATCTCTGGTACCTAAGCCAAAGTGTATCTAGTTGAGAATGGAGTTTCACCAATAATGTAATGGGATATATTTTTAAGTATGTATGCATGTGCCTGCTTGCTTTTTGTCCCTAGTAACACTATGCAATTCTTTAAATATTGTCTAAACTTGAGCCATGGCATTGAGACTCTAAGTCAGAGCAGGACCCCTTAGTCCTTCACAGTCCTCAGGATGGGAGGTTACCACTCTGCTTGTCCTTTGAGGAAGGACTGCTTGGGGCAGATGGAACACTGGTGGTGTCCCATGGGGACCCTAGACCTCGTCCACTTTGTGGGTCCCTTTGGCAGATGCTGCCAAGCTGCCAGGGAGGTGACATTACCCCACCATGAGCCCAGCAGTCTCTGGGGGACAGAGCAACTGAGAAGGTCCATGACCAGGAAAGGAAAAAAAAAACAAAAACAAAAAACCCAACCAAACCCCCAAATCTCTCCCCTTTCAAATATCCCACTTTTGTGAGCGCGCTATGACCGTCCTTCACAAGAACCCTGAAGGCAGACATGAATTTTTTTCTATTCCCTCCATCGCTGTTCCTTTCAAACAGCCCCCCCTGAGATGTCCTGCTCTCACTGCCTTGTCTAGAAGGGACGTGGCTGCACCAGCCTCGGCCTTCACAATGCTCCATCTGAACAGCATTTTGCAAAGGGATGGTCTGCGGACCCATGCACATCCACTTGCAAGAGTCCTTCCTCCCCTTGTTTTTTTCCCCTCCTCCCGCCTCTCCTTTGCACTCAGAAAACATCTGCTTCCAGATGTTGTTCTTTGAGTCTAATAAATGCAGCGAAAGGCCTTGAGTTAATATATTTACAATAGCTGGAGATGTTGGCTGCTAGTTAATGGCTCGTTTGAGCACACCAAGATCCCCACATTTCCTGAGAGGGGAAAAAAAAAAAAAAGAACAGAAGGAAAAAGAGAAGTGGGGTGGGGTTTTTCTCCCTAGTAAACAGCCTGAAAATGCAAAGTTCTCCTCTGGCAGTTTTGGAGATGACTGGTGGGATCGAGCATGTGGCCATCTCCATGCAGTTGGCTTCAACTTCAGTTAGTGACAGGAAGGGCGCTTTTTTTAAAGTTCCACTTAAAGCAGAGTGAGGAAGGCCTGCTGCTGTTGCCCACCCCTTTCCAGGCTAAATGAAGACCTGCTGTAGATACCTTGCTGGCTTGAACCATGCACATAAAAGCGAGAGCCTCATCCATGCCTGGCTCTTCTATTTCTGGCCTGCAGCATGGAGTGGTTCGTGCCCATGGTACCTACCTGGAGTCAAAGAGGGTTTATGGTCTCTTGCAATGAGACCACATTGTGCCCTGTGAGGAATCCTCACACGTCGTGCTCCTTTGTGAGCACCGCGTGTCTGTTGCAGAGCAGCACCGGGCAACCTCTCTGTAAGACACTTTGATGGCCATGCACAAATGCCCCTGAGGAGGGCAAAGTGCCAGTACCAGCTACAGACTGACAAACCTGGAGGCTTGCAAACCTGTATGTAACCATGGCCAGCAAGTCAACTGACCCAGTGCCACGTGCTAGATGTGAAATGCTTTCTTTTATTGTACGGAGAGGCTCAGCTGCTTTGGGAGGTATATATTGTTTTATATTTGCTCCAGATACCATTGTGTGTTTGTGCTGAGGTCCATAACTGCCCCGGACGACCTGTCAGAAGTGGTGGAAGTGTGTGGTTACTGTCCTTGTAAGGAATTGCATCAACCTCCCTAAGGAGAGAGGATTATAGCCTCAAGCTTGGTGTATCGAGGGCAGTCTAGCCTGCTCCAAGAGTTACCAGTCAGTGAAATCAGTCCTTTTGATTGCAAGTGAGCATCTGCTTCTACTCAGCCAGCCTCGAGAGTCACAAACTTGCAGGAGGACTGGTTTCAGGCTGGCACCCACCTCCTCTGAGGGCTGCCATGAGAGCTGAAGGTTGGGTCATGCTCAACCCAAGGAGCGATGAGATGACTCCACGTGCCGGGGCCCGTCTCTGGAGGCAGCTCGTTTGACGAGCAGTGCTGCAGACTCGACATGCGCAGTTGGCTCAGGTTCGTAGCTAAATTAGTCCATTTATATTGGCACAGGATGACAGGGCTCCTTAATGCCTCACGGATAGAAAAATTACCCTCCTGCACATCTGCAGCTAAGGCTTCTGCGTGAAACCCGGCTGAGTGCGGCTCCCCAGCCTGCAGCAGCTATGACATACCCCCTAAATGAACTGATCAGCTGGAGAAGGGCTGTCGGGGAGGCAGGAAAAGGCACTTATAGAGTCATTCAGGCGATGCTTGTGTCTGGACAGCAGGATCTCTATCACAAATCAGAGCGAAAGAGCAGAAAGCTCTCCCCAGCCAGTGTGGGGAAATGAAATGTAGACACCCAGCAGATTTCCGTTTTCAGCTTAGAGGGTGCATTTTTGTGATTTTAGTGCTTGGGCTTGTATAAAGGGGGCGGGGGGTGGGGGGGAGAGAGAGAGAGAGACAGCCTTCAGTGAAGCTATGTATAACACAGGCAGGTAGCTGGAGTCATTGGTAGTTCAACCTCAGTCTTTAAGTAGTGTACTTCAGAGCTCTCTAGGATGCCCTGCATCCCAGTTGCCAACTGTTATTTCCTCAAGTAGATCTCTGCTTCCCAAACACTGTATCATCAGCCTCTCAGCATCTCCCTTTCATTTCTCACTGTCTGCTTATTTGCTGTGATGGCAGATGGCATCTTGAGTAACTCCACGGACCGCGGTTTCTCTCTGGCAGAGCCACAGCCTCAAAGACTCCTTTTCCTTTTGCAAAGAAATAGGCTGCTAACACAGGCATAGCTGGGAAGAGACTGAGCAGGGGGTAGGAGACAGGGGCGGCTGTGCTTCCCAAATGAATAGACTCCTTGCGTGCGCCGGGTCTGTGGGTTACACGGCTCTGCCCCACTCATATGAGAAACTGTTGAAAGGCTGCAGCCGTCAGAGGGGTGTTTTCCATGCGTGCCGGAGCAGCAACACGAATTTGAGCAGCAAGATGACAAGAAACCTGCTAAAAGAAATAAAGAAAGGATTTCCTGCCTCGCAGACGCTAAAACCCCATTTTGGGAAGCGAGTGGCTGTGAAAGGCATGAGGCCATTCAAAGAATCGGGGCTGTGTGCTACTGGGCCCTCCAAGGGTTTGTCTGGTGGAGAAGAAAAAGCTTGTGCTCACTTTAACCTGCTCCCAGAAGGTCTATTTCTTCCAGCCCCCTGAAACAGAGACCGGCCGAGAGATGAATATGAGTTTTCTCTGCCAGTAATTTCCAGCACAGACTGCACGCAAAATCTTCATTTAAAACGTGTAAATGACAGCAAAGGAGCCACAAGGGAGCCAGAATTTAGGAGACCAATTTGCTGCCCGTGTTTTAATGACTGCACGCCACAGTGGGACCCACACTGCTTTGCTGCTGTGTGCACTCAAGAAGGGGATCAAAGGCCGGACAGACGGACAGGAGGGGCTCAGCAGAGCCTGCATGTCACCCTGGAGGATAAAATATTGTACGTCATGCTCGGAAAAATTGGGAGAGGTGGGCCTCCCTTGCTCCTGAAGAACAGAAGGCGGCTTTGTTTCCCAGACGCGTGGCTAGGAGCTGCCCTACGGCACGTATT
Organism: Aviceda cuculoides; assembly: GCA_035590195.1. Taxonomy (NCBI): domain Eukaryota; kingdom Metazoa; phylum Chordata; class Aves; order Accipitriformes; family Accipitridae; genus Aviceda; species Aviceda cuculoides. The sequence continues at coordinate 3,314,399 of JAVJGG010000094.1, forward strand.
GGGGAGACTGCAGCTGCCCTACGGCACGTATTGGGGAGACTGTTCCCTGCCAAGGGGGTTTTGTGTCCGGCATCCCATGCCCAGCGGGACACAGAGGAGGTGCCAGGAAGCTCTGCTTCACTAGAGGGCCTCAGCAGATTAGTTCCTCTCGGTACCCCCTAGGCTCGGCAGGTTGTACACCCAAATGAACCCCAAAAGCTTCCCACCCCCTTGCACTGCAGCTTACTCGCCTGGAGTGTTGCTCCCTGCTGCCCTTGGCATGTTTTTTTTGCAGAGCCCTCAGCTGCCAGCTCTTGTTTCCAGATGTTGCCCTCTGGTTCTTGCCCTGCCTGGCTGCTCTCCTTAAAATAGCGGGGTCAAAATACCCCACCGCTGGTGCCTTGGGGAGGAAAAGCCACAGGCTGGTGTGAGCCCAGCCTCTGCTTTACAATCTCTTTCCTGCCTCTATAAATAACCTCGGCGAGAGTCACTTCAAAGGGAAGGGCTGGCGGCGGAGAGGTGGTTTGGGGACCAAACGGGACAGGGGCGTCCCGCTGCCCGATCCCACCCCGACGCTTTGCATAAATAAATAAATCATGCAGCAAGAGAGAGGTGGAGAGAGAGGGCGAGCAGAGGAGGTGACTTTGGGAAGCCGCGCAGCTCGCTCATCCCAGCCCCGTAGTTCGGAGGGAGTGTGTCATGTTACAGGGGAACCGCGATCAGCCAGAGCACAACGTCGTCGGAGCAGCTGAGAATTACCTCTCTCTAATGGGGACTTTCATGTGCGAGTTCCTAGCCGGTCTGCGAAGGAACTGAAACTGGCAGCTTAGAAGGAAGCAAAAACCTACCGGTGAACCAAAAGACTGAAACATAGGAGGAAAAAAAGAAAAAAAAAAAAAAATCCTGATCAGACTTTTTTCCTCTTCCACTCTTTGCTGCAGTTGGATCCTTTTTTTTTCTGCACCCCTTTTATGTGTGTGTGGTTTGTTTTTATTTTTTAAAGACCCCCCCCATCCACTTTTGTCATTATTGCTGTTATTTGTCATTTGCTGGCACTGGGATCCCCTTGGACGCTCTTTTTCTATGTCTTCTGGATTGTGCTTCTCGGAGTAGGAGTGAGGCTTTATTTATTCTATTTATTTATTTATTGTTTCTCAGGACAGGGAGGGAATGTTGGAGGAGAAGAGCTGGAAAGGCGTCGGCGAAGCAGCTTTTGACAGGGGGTGTGTGGCTCCCCCCAGGACCGGTGACGGGGAGAGATGCTGCCGCCTCCCTCTCCTGCTGGGCTCGGGGCTGCCTGGTGTCTCCTTGCTCTCTCTGGTGCTGAGCCTCCTGCTCTACTTTCGGACCTCCGATCTGCAGTCCCGGGTGTCCCACTTGGAAGCAGACAGACCCACACAGCTCCCTGCCTGGCTCTCAGCAGACCAAATGGAGACAGCTATTTTGGGAAGAGTTGACCAACTGCTTGATGAGGTCGGTGTCCTTTCATTTTGCATGTATAGTTTGCAGTACTATAGATTTTAGGCACGTGCACGCTCGCTTAGTCGCGTTATCCATTTTTTTTTTCCTCCCCTTAAAAGTGTATTTTTGCACAAGTGATGCGGCTAGGTTGAATTTCCCGTGCTTTCAGGTCCCTCCCACCTCTCAAACCCGCCTGGCGTTTGCTTCCCTCTGCCCAAGCCTATGCTGTGGCTGAGCCCTGGCACTTTGCAAAGCGGGAAGCCTCATCTCCGGTCCTGGCAGGGAGGGAAAAGCCTCCAGCCCTCTCCATTTGGTGACTGGTGGCATTGCCTGCTGAAAGAGGGAATTCAGTGTGCATTTGAACCCCGGGAGAGGGACAGGCAAGGCACGCCATGCCACAGCCGGCATGGCTACGGGAGGAGGTAACTGCAAACACACCGATGTCATGGCGGGCTGGCTTTGTTGCCGTGCCAGTCCTGACCCCTTCCATGGCTCCTGGCTCAGGAAAATGAGATGCACTGGCACTGCCAGGGTAGTTTCTGGTACTGCCAGAGCATCAGTGCAGAGCATATGGCTGTACTATGCCTGCTTGTGCCGCATCCAAACTCCACTGGAGCCAGCAGGCTCTTCCTGAGGATGGGGGAGAGCTGCTGCTGAAGAAGCCCGAGCTTCAGCAGGTCAATAAAGTCGGTCCAAAAGTGGAGATTTTTGTTGCTGACACCTTTTACTTTGTTGTGCTGATGCTGCTAGGGGCTGCCCAGGCTCCTCTGCCCTGGGTGGGATGGGTACCCTGCAGGATTCCTTACCTTGTTGGGGCTTTGAAGTGGTTTTGACATGTGTCAGGGAGCAGATGGTGGCTCACGTCTCTGAACTCTCCAGTCAGGTCCACACTGATCTGTTCCCACAGCTCTGGGGGAGGCTTGGGGCTAAGATTCAGGGCTGGGGCTGTTTCCACCCACCTCTCCTTTTCTCTGTTTACTCCAGCCTTGCCATGAGACAGGCTGCAGAGATCCCCGGGGCTAGCCCAAAAGCTGTCTGTGTCTGAAAAAAATCTTGTGTGCTGCTGTTACTAAACAGGGCGAGGAACGGAATGGTCGGAGTAGTGGCTATTGGGACCTGCCTCGGGGCAGTGCTGCCTGGCACCCGGGGGAACCTGGGGACCCTGCCACGCTTTCTAGGAGCAGTGAAGGTCCGTGGTGAGGAGTTTAAACCTACAGCTGACACGCTCGGCTACTGTTTATGGGTCTCGTGGGAGCAGTCCCTGGATCGGCTGGGGTTTGCAGCCAAAAGCTGTGAACCTCGAGTTTTTGTGAAAAACACTGTCAGAGCTGAGGGATGTGGTTTTGAGTGGTCTCTGTGGATGATGAATAAGGGGGAGACGGGGTCCGTGGGGCAATACCCCGCAGAAAAAAGCCTTTTGGGGAGGCAGAAGTGTTGCAAGGGGCTGGACCTGTGCCTCCCAGTTGCACCTTTGCTTAGGGACTCCTTCCCTGCCACTGGGCAGGGGATAGATAACGTGCAGTGGTCCCCTTGTTGCTGCTGGCGTGAGTCTCCTGGGAAGTCGCAGTTTATCTCTAGCGAGTGATTTGAGACGTGCCACAGGACGCCTCCCTGGAGTGGTGCCCAGGGCCGGATGGCCCCCTGTGTCCTGCTAGCTCCGCTGGCCGCAGCACCTTTCCGACTTTTTATAGCCCGGCTTAGCGAGGAAATGGGGCTCACATGATGCCCACACGCCTGGCAGCACCCATGTTTTCTGAGCAGCACCTCCTGAGCCCCTGGGGGTGGCCCTAGCCCCCCTTGCAGCCGGTGTGGGGAGCAGCCATGGGACAGGAACCACCACTTGAGGGGCCAGCACTTGCTCCCGGGTACCATGGCTGTTACCAGCTCCCCACTGGGCCACAGCTTCAAAAATAGCTCGGAGAAAGGTGCCGGAGCCCGTGGAGGAGCAGGGATGCCTGGCCCAGGTCTCCTGTCTCTTTACACCTCTGAAGGTCTGCTGCCAGCTGCGGGAGGAGACCCTCCCTGACTTCGCTGCTTGCTTCAGCTAAGCTCCTAAAACAGCTACTTCAGACCTCCACAACTCAGCCAGAGGCACTGGTGCAGGGTGGGGGTCTGCTGGCAGACAGATGGTGGAGTGGCATATGGGGCTTTTGCTTAGGAAAGAAAAACAAATCCCCCTGGTCCTCCTTTTTATTAGGGCTGAAGTGGGGCTAAGTTGGATGGGTCTTCTGCACTGGCTGGCGAGGGACAAGATGGACAGAGAAAAACAGGGAAGATAAAGGGGAGCAGGGAAAGGGCAGGAGAAGAAAAATGAGGAAAGCGAGAGACAGTGCCAAGCGTGGCTGGGGGGAGAGGGGCTGCGGCTGGGCTTGCCGTGATGGACGTGAAAGCGGGATATTCATTCCCCCCTGCTCAGACCCTCGCTGCCACATCCTCAGTGAGTTTCCTGGTGTTTTGACCTTAATGGGTTTCACAGCTGCCAGCTCCGTGTTATTCATCACAAAATAAAATAGCAAAGCTTTAAAGAAACTCCGGCTTTGGAAAGAGCTGGTCTGAGCTGGGCAGAGAGGTGGGAGGTGAGGGGAGCCATGGGCACAGGAGCACGTTTCTAGCTCTGGTGGCTGTGAAGATCAGCTGGAGGGATGTGAAGAAGCAAAGTCTGCGAGGGCTGATAGAGGACCTCTAGGGTTATGCTAAAAACCCGTACTGCTCTGTGCTCGAAGCTGGAACGTGTGGTGCCCTCCAGACTGTGCCATGTTTTGTGTCCAGGTGTGCCTTGGAGGTTCCCAAGGGTCTGTGAGTAGCCATGTGGACACCATGCGGACTGCACTGAAAAGTGCAAAATGCAAAAGTCCTGTTAGGTGCCCTTCTTCCAGACAAGCAAAAATAAAGCAAATTGGCAGGGAGAGGAGCTGGGTTGGTTTGTTTAAAACATTAATTTTAAAGCCAGCTGGTGGGGATGTTTTCCCAGTCTTGGAGCCCAGTTTTGGAGCACCCGTGGCTGGCCGTGGCAGTGTTTCCATCTCGGTTCAGGATGAACACGGAGAGGGCGGCAGATGCTTTCCCAGAAGCAGCCTGACCAGCGCTGCTTCACTTGCTACTGTGTAAACCTCTGCCTGGTGTTAGCGAATACCAGAGGGGAATTTTCTACCAGACACAAATTGACTTAAGTTTTCCCACAAAACTGTCTGTGCAGAATGGGCCAGAAACAGGTAGTTCAGGGAGAACTTTAGCTCCACGTAGGAATTCCTCTGCATTTATGGGACATAATAAAATCCTATAAAGACCACAAATAAACTCACTACTGGCATTTGCAGGAGAGGCAATGCTTTCCAAAGGGTCCTTTCCTGTGCTGGGTAACATTTGGTGCTATTTCATTTGCCAAAACCTCGTCAGGGTGGAGAGCAGGATGGATTCAGTGCTGCTGCTAGGAAAAACTCCAGAATTTGTGTGCTTGTAGAGGTAGAAGTGTGTGTGTGTAACGCAACAGCGGTTATCCTGTAAAACCTCTGCACCGTGATGAGTGCGCTCAGCCTCTCAGGGGCTTATGTTGAAGGTATTTGTTGTGTCTTTAGTGATGCTGAAGGGATTCAGGGGCTGTGCCGTGGGTGGGGAGGGAGCATTGATCCCCGCTGCTTTCCTAATAGGCTCATTTCCCTGGGATTCGTTTCTTACTTATGTGAGCAAAGGAGGGACACCTGAAAAAACTCCCTTTCCCCCCTGACTTAAAGCTTTTTTTTTTTTTCTCCTTTTGCTTCAGTGTCTTAAGGCACACTGCTCAATTCTGCTTCCCAGGGTCAGCAAGATTGCTCTAAGCATCCCCTGCCTCGATCCTTAGCTTAGTGTTTTCCACCCCAAAATCATGAAATCTTTTTTTTTTTTTTTTTTAATTCCAATTTCTCTAGTAGCTAAGCCCCATTTCCTTTCAGCTGCTTGCAATCCTGGAACCTTGATGGTGGTGTTTCCAAGCTTTTTGCTCCATCTGGGAGTGCTCACTGCTTGCTTTTGCTCTATGCCACATGGTCCTGCAGTTCCAGGAGCTGGGCCTTTAAGAAAAAACAGCGAAATTGGAGATAAAACAATAAGAGTTAACAAAACCACCCACCCTTGAAATCTTCCTGATGGTTGTAATAGATTATCTATTTGAGACATGTTTCTTTTAGCTGTTGGAGATAGTGGTGGGAAATGATTTCACCTCCCTGGGTGACTGCAAACAACTACGTCTGCTAAAGAGCTATTAATCCGCCCCCTTTGAAGAAGTGCCCTCTCTTTCACCTAATCTCAAGTGCCCATCCAAAATAGACAGGCAGTTGCACGGTTTAGGAAGCCACAGCCATGGTCCTTTAATGTCAGAAGAGGTCTCGCTTTCACTGCTCTGCTCACCCAAGCCAGCCCTGTCCTGTCACGCTAGCAGCGAGTTAACAAAACCCAACGGGAAAAGCCCATGCTGGCTTTATTGCCTATTTCCAGCATGTGTTTCAAGCCGAACCTCCTGGCCTCCCCCTCTTGCAGACAGAGGGTTCTTCCCTTTTCTCTGCACTCAGAGGTGTGCGATGGCTCCCTAAATATACAGAGGTGCACAGTCCCCACGTTGGAGCCGGTCAGCTGTGGCCGCAGTGCCGGCAAAAGCTTTTTCAGCCACTTTCATGTGCGTAGGGGGAAGGTGCAGCCGTTATGTCACTGGAAAACATGACAGGCAAGAGCAAGCAGGCTATGCTGACAAACTGATCTTCTCTATAAGAAATGTTTTCAGTGTTTCTGCCAGGGCAAGAGGTAGCCAGTTGCTGTTCTGATGTTTCATATTCTAGGTGTCCTTCAGGTGAAAAAACAAACCCCAGATCCCGGAAAGGAGATCGCAAACACTGGCTTTCCAGGGACCATGTTCTTTTATTTTTGCTTACAGAAGTCAGCCTTGCCCTGAAATTGAATGGTTTTCTGTTGCCCGGGAATGAAAGTTTTCTCTTGGAAAGGCCAATTTTAGAGGAAAGCCCTTTCTTTTTGCTCTCCTGAGCAAAGCTGGCTTCTTGTGTTGGACCAGGTGGTATTTTGCACAGTGGTAATGAGGGAAGCAGAAAAGGCCGGGAATTCATTTTGTTTCACCATCTCAACCCAAAGTTGAACTGAGGTCTCCAGAAGCCAAGGATTTTTTCTGTTGCAGTCAATGTTTGTTTAATAGATTGTGCAGGAAACTGAACTCCAGGCGCTCCTAAATTCCTGGTAGGTTTTGCCTCCCACTGAAAGGGAACAATCCCACAGCACCACTGCCCTTTGCACTCCCCAGGGATGTGCAGAGCTCCTGGGCTCCAGGGAGGCACCGCAGTGGCCGGGGAAGGGGGAAGTGCCTGATGGCTGCATGGTACCAGTGCTCAGGGCTGTGCTCCCAGCCCTGCCCAGCAGCACCCGCACCTCCTTCCCGAGGGGCGCCCATCCTCGAGAATGCTATTTCAGTTCTCCCAGGTGTTTCCACTACCCGGACCCTGCAGATAAAGTCACGGGGAAATGCTATCACTCCTGTTCCTGTCCTGGTTGTGCTCAAGTCCTGCTGTGTCATTACTACCCTGATAAGTCCAGTTAGGCTGCTCCTCTCCTTGTGCACCGGCAGAGTAACCCAGCCAAGGCTTCTTGCAACAAGTCCTAATTCTGCCTTCCCCCCCAGCCGTTCCCCCTTGGCCTCTGGGGTGCCTCTGCACTCGGTGGGGCAGGGATCTGTTGCATGTTTCCTTGCAGATTTCTGTCCTATAAAGGGCTGTGCTGCAGCCAGGGTGTTTGGACCCTTGCTGGTTAGGAAATAACTTTCTGCTCCTGCCTGTGTTAACCATCACCCTTCCCCTGTGCTAAGCCCAATTCCCAAAAATGGGAACCCCACTCAAAGTGGCAGTCTCATGTTCAAACATTTTGGTTGGCACATGTGTAGATGTAAGCAGGAATTCATATGTCTACATACCAGTCTGAGTATCCAAATAAAGGCTTCGCTGTCCTATTTGTGCCCATGTTTGACCATTAGCACAAAGTGTTCGAAGCCAGGCAGCGTTGCAGAGCAGACCCATGCCACCTCGGGGTGGCAGCTAGATGGGAACATGCCCAAATGCAGAGATTCACATATCTGTGCTTTTAGACTGAGAAAGTAAACACAGATAAAATTTTGTATGGGAAGTGGCACTTCTCCTCACGTGAAACTCTCTTCTCGCCTGGATACCAAATCAACTTGCTATCAAAACATTTCAGTCTACCATGCAAAAAAAAAAAAAAAGGTCTGAAAATATTGAATTTCTAGTCAGTCACAACAACCCTTACTGATTTTGACTTGCAAGAAGGAAGCCAGTCCTTTCAAAGTGAAAAATGGAAGTGTTCCAGCCATTTCTGCATTCCCTCATCCCAGGCGGAAATACGTTGCTTTATTTTTTTTCCTCTCTAAAAGAAATTTCCCCCAAACTGATGCCTTCTTGTAGGAAGGTGCTCTCTTACTTGTGAAAATCAAGTCATTTCTGTATGATCCTGGGGATAGGCTTCTGTTGAGTCCAACACAAGGCTATTTCTTTTGAAATGTTGGACCTGGTTGTGAAGTGGGTTGGACTATAAGAAGGTGCAACCGGGATGAACAGTTGGGCTTGAGGGTTAGAAGGGAAGAGGGAACGACTCCTTAGCACAGGCAGCCCAGCAGCTCAGTCTCCTCAAATCATCTCAAATCATTAACCAAGTGCAGTTCATAGGCATTAATGAATAACTTACTTAGATTGATTTGCATTTTCTTCACTAGATCACAGTTATTTTGATAAAGTCTATGAGGGGTGGAGTGGATGCTGTCCCTAAAGTGCATTTTGCTCAGGACATGGGTCAATTTTAATGACATTTCCAATGAGGGAAGATGCATTGGCCTCAGGTGGACTCTATCAACCCTTTAAGAGATACACAGACAGGCCCAGAGAGCAGGAGACTGACAGGCTGACACCATCAGAAATCCAAACTCATTGGAAATGAACATTTTGACATGATTCCACCTTGTGGAAGCTCTTGATAGGTTTTGTCTTGTTCTGCACTTGGAAAAAAATTAAGTTTCACAGCCTCTGAAGGTTTCAGGAAATGCCATTGCTGTTTTCAGGCCACCTTCAGCTGCAATTTTTCAGTGAGACTCTTCTGTCCATCCAGGTGTCTCTATGAACATAAGGGCTCTGCCACAGCGGGGAAGACTACCTGCTTCAGATCTCCATTTTTCATCTGCTGAGTGGGCCTTCTGAGAAATGCAGTTTTCTCATGAGGACACAGTCACCTCTTTATTCGCCAATACTGGCTCTTGATTTTGTAATGCCTGTCAGGAGGACTACATTTGGAGGCCATTACGAAACTCTCTCAGCCTGCTTCCAATCAAACCCCACATTTCTAGTTAAAGACTATGAACTTTAATGCCTTTCTTCGTTCCCAAATTGTTCTGCTCTGTCTCTCCCATCTCTACTCGGGCAGCATCCCCCAGTCCCACTTTTCCAAGAATTTGAGGCTTTGGTTTCAATGGTATTAATGAATCATTTTGCTCTTTTCCCTCCAAAAACAGAAATTAAAGTTCCATTTGCCAAGACATCGGGAAGTTCGAGACACACACCAGCGATGCAACTGCCCGGCAGGTAGGGATCTGGGATGGCTAGCACTTTGGAAGGGCTTTGTTTGTCTACAACTTGTTGAAAGATTTTTTTTTTTAATGCCGTGTGGTATGTGAATGCAAAGTTATGCATACTTGCATAACAGGGTGCTTGAGGTATAGGGAATCAATATGGAGATGTGCGTAACAAGTCGGGTACATGTGTAAATACTTATTCCACATATGGCAGAAACAGCAGGAAAAGTGATAGACATCCAGGTAGGCATGCATCTAGTCAATAAAGAGAGAAAGATGCATCTAGAGGGCAAATGTTTCCATTCATTTTGGACAGCAATTTTGAAGTGGGCAGAATGGCTCTTGGGAGGTGCATCTTTCTTGGTGATTTGAGAAGGCTTGAGACACGTAGGCTAGACCCAACACCAAAGCTGAACAGCTAAATTTTGGTGACCCAAAATGCCTCTGTGGCGAGAAGATTTGAATTCCTTGGTGTTATACAACCATCTGAGGCATCTTGCAGAATAACACCCTTCTGTTAGAAGTGGCCATTTATCAGGGTTGAATGAAGTGGTCACTCAAGGTCCTGCTCATATAACATACAGAAATATTATGGGATTGCTTAATTGCATTATGTTTTTAATCACGTTAATATCAAAAGACTCTTTGAGACACATCTTCTGAAGTGGTTTCAATACAATAAGTGACAAACTGCTATGGAAAAAAAATTTGTGAATGGCATTTCATTCCATTACTATGAATCATTCAGCCTTCCTCATTGTCTTTTGATACATTTGACTGTAGAAAAAAATACAGAAGCGCCAGCTACCACTCCCATCCAAAGTGGAAGTTTCGGGAGAGTTTGAATATGTATATCCAAACTGGGTAGCTGAAGCTCATTTTGGAAAGAAAGAGGCAGGGAAACTTGTGTCTGGATGAGCATCTGAAAGCGGCATTTCCATTTCTGTCATTTTTCTTTGGTTCTCCGGTGCCCAATGTGAGGTGTTTCACAGTGTCTGGTGGTATGCATACAAAGTGTATTTAAATATGGTCAACAGTGGGATAATGGGTGAAATGATTAAGGGGGCTGTCTTTGCTGTAGGTAATGTTGTCTTGAAATCAGTGTACTTAGAACTCTGTACAGACATAGGAGGTACAGTCTCTTGTCACACTAAGATAGATTTGTAAAGTAGCAGCTCATAAAAGCAAGAGGTAAAGATATACAGGTTTGTGATGGAAAAGAACTAAAATCCAGGACCCAGACTTGCAGAACATTGGTAAATGCCTGATTTGGCTAGTCCAGGTCAGGATTGTTGGACTTTCTTTTTAGTCCCAGAAAGAAACAACAGGAACTATTTTGGTTTAAATTTAAAAGACAGTACAAGTGAAATGTGTTTAAAGTATCTCTTCTCCAATAATCAGATCAAAACTGAGTTCAACTGTTTTTAAATTTCAACCTTTTCCCTTCAATGGGAACACAAATCATAGCACTACTCCATTTTCAAGTTCCTGCCTAGACTTGACATATAAATGCCATAAAACCACAGGAATGAATATCCTCCTGGTGTTTCTGAGCCAGCTTGGAGAAGGAAACTTAGAACTTGAATGCAGAGCAGAGAAAAAAGAGATCCACTGATTTTTGAGGCCATCTGAATGTGACCTCCTATGCCATGGGTGTGATAGATGAATTGCCCAAGTATTTCAGCATCAAGGTTGGTTACAGATACCCACATCTCTTGTGAAGTCTCAGCAGTCGGTGCTGAATTTCTCATAAAACTCATTCTGTTAAGCTCATAGTATATCTGAAGGACAGCTTTGATTCAGGAGAACAATAATAAATGTCTCATAAAGGTTCAAGCTTCCTTTTTACCTGTCAAACTTGCCTGTCTTCATCAAATATCCTACGGACACAGAAACTATTTACGAAAATTTCACCCACCCTGCCAGCTAATCCGTTGAGGGAAATGAAACTATGGTCCAAAGCTGATGTTGTGGCAGGTGAAGTCTTGATTGGCTTTGGGTAGTGCAGAAACGAAGGCACTTTCAACCAGCCGTTGTCTCATCTTAGACCCTTTGCTCTGGGATGTTTCCCTTTGGTCTCCAGGCTGATGCAACACAGGCCACCTGAAAGCACTGTCGTGCTGTTTCAACGTGGTCTCTCTTCCAGCCCGAGACCTCGGGAATCCTTTTCCCTGATGCGTTTTTTCCCTTGTGTTTAAAATGCCCTAAGGACCAGACAACGTGACCCTTGCGGAGACCAAGGTATTCAGAAGCACTGAGAAGCATCAAGATGTTGCAAGACTTGGCGCATGCCCGTTGCTTCTCAGTAGCCCACTCCACTGCCTATAAACACATCATGTTCCTCACCAAGAATAAATGTTTATCAGAAGTGACATTTGAGTTCATCCCTAACTGTGAGCCAGGTCCCTGCATGGCAAAGAAGGGGAAAAGGAAGACAAGTTCATTTGTTGACCTGTTCAGTACGGATGTGGAGGTCCCGGGCGGGGTCACCCATTGCCACAGAAGAGCTTCAGGACACAGCGGGTTGTGAACGTAAATGATTCGGAAAAGCTGGGAATAGGGGAGCAAGAAGACTGTGAAGTGTGTGACGGTGCTGCAGCTATCTGAGCTGCACGTGATAAGGACTGTAGGAATAATACGGTCAGGAAGACAGCACAGCTATATTTATAGCAAATGATAAGGAAATAAAAGTTTCCTTCGGCTGGGAAGCTGCTACTTCAGGTCACTTGGGCTGGGGCTGGGTGTGACTACCTGTAAGTGAGATGTCGCTCCTTGGCATTGTGTTTTTTGAGCTCAGAGGTTGCAGTGGGCTTCTCTAGCAGTGTCTCAGTGGGGAGGAGACGACCCCCAAGGTTAGCACAACCTTCCTGGGTAATTAATGACTCGGTTCCCTTTATCTGGTAGATAACCTGTGTGAATCCTTCTGTCCCCTCTGTTAGACTGATCTGGGACAACTCCGTACAGGTTGGGAAAGGGCCCCGAAGCTTCATGGCAGCAATGACTTTACCCAGCTACTCGCCACCCCCAGACCCTGTGCCACGCTGGGGCCAAGTGTGGACAGGGAGCTCGGCACAGGTTTTGATTCGAGGTTGTTGCATGCTAGGATGAGACTTGGGGAGTTTTTCTGGGGCTGAGCAGATGCTGATGGGACCATGGGTCTGATTTCTAGGAGCGAGCCTTCCCTCGTGACTTTTGCTCAGGTGAGGGAAATGTTTCTTTTCCATATGGGATCTGGATGTGGCTGAGAGCTCGGGAGAGCTACCTGAGGCTGGAGGATCCTCTGACGGCCAACTGACCTCCCTTGATTTCTGCCATGTAATAACAAAATGCTGCGAGGGAAAAGCACTGTGTTTCAGGCTGACAGGGTGAAAACCTAAGCTTTCGTGGTCTAATCCAGACCCAGTTGCAGATCCAGACCCTGTCTGCCTGGACAGTCTCAAACAGCCAGGGATTACCACCAAAACCCCCTCCCACAGCCTTCCTGGCGGAGGTGGGCGCTTGTGTATTTTATATACTGTGACTTTCTTTATTAGACTTTTCCTATCTTCCTCTCCTCAGCTCCTATTTTCACAGTCCCCACGTGGCTGTTTTTCACTCTGCTGGCTCTCTGCTCCAGTCTTCAATATCCCTTAAAAAAAAAAAAAAAAAAAGACTGGCTCCCTTCCCTCTGCCCCCGCAATGCTTGTTTTGGTCCAGTTTCTCCTTGGGCAGGTTGTGAGCCCACAGCGCTGGAGGCGGTCAGGCGTGCAAGCAGGGAAGCGGCTCGGAGGGATGCCGAATGGCTTTTCCATCCCTCCCTGTGGCAGCACTCGGGGGCAGAGGAGGGAGCTGGGCTGTGGCAGGAGGCAGCTCCGGCCCCATGGGCTCCCGGGGAGTGGGACTGGTGGTCAGAGGGGAGGTTGCACAACCCCGCCACAAACCAGTGCACCTTCTGCTGCTATAGGGGCTTGGAGGCTGGTGTGGGGCAGCTGCAAGGATTTTGGCATTGGCCAGGAACTGGGGTCCTCTCGGGAATGTCTTTGAGGCTTTGCAAGGGAATGCCCCCTGGGCATTTCTTCTTGTACAAAACCTCACCCATGTCCCCTCTCTGCCCCAGCCAGGGGTCCAGGGAAAGCCGCTTGGCCACTCTCTTCAGCTCCGATTGGCCTTACAGAAATACCAGCAGGAGCTGCTGCAACTCAAAAATGTTGCTGCTGTTTCCCTTCTTGCAGGGTGGCCCCAGTTGCACCCGGGGGGCTGTGGGCCGCACTGTGCCAGGCATTCCGCTTGCCCTCCGCTCACCCCCTTGGTTACACCCCTCCCGTGCCGGCTGGATCCCTCGGCACAGTGGCAGCTTCTGGAGCAGGCCAGCAAGAAACAGCATGGGGCTGCAGCGGGGCTTTGGCTCCCACCCAGGATGTGTCACCCAGGGCCGGCAGGGCCAGCTGGCAGGAGGCGGCAGGAATTCCCACGTCCCGACCCCTGCCTGGCCCTGCAGGCTGCCTGCGGAGGAAACGTTGAGAAGGGCAGGACCCGGGCTGGCGGACGAGGGGGTGGTGGGGATGGCTTGCAACAGGGGCAGACCCCTGGGTGGCATGGGCTGAGCCCCAGCCCTGCAGCACCCGGGCAGGATACTGCATCCAAGTGGATTTCTCCCTTGGGATTCTTATCTCCTCCCCAAACGCCTCTGGGGAGGTGATCCAAAAACAGGGGGTCAGTGCCTGAGTCCTGCCTGCTTCCCCTTACCCTCGCACCCTGGCTGGGATGCTCCTCCTCTTGCCAGGTTGTTTTCATGGCTTTTATATTTTCTTGCTGTCATTTTTAACGCAATAATTTTTTTTTTTAGCTTGCTGGAGGCTGCTCAGACAGATCTGAGAGCTCCTGTGAGATTAAAAGCCTGAACACACTGGTGAGACCCTAGAGGGTGGAGAAGGTGTTTGGGATCCCTGGTGTGGGACGAGAGTGTGGAAAGGTCACCCCGGCTATTTAAATGCCGGCAACCATGAGCCATGTCGGTGGCCCTGGCTCAGAGCCACGAGGAACATGAGGTGGGAGTGTGCAATGAAACACCCGTCCCTGTGGCCCTCCTGTCAGGAGTTGCATTGAACTAGTTGAAATGCTACGGTTTTGTGTTTGACCCCTTTTCAGGACGGTAAGTCAGCATGGTTTTCTATGCTGACTATGCAAAAGGTGTTTTCTGCTTTGAAAGTGTCTAAATACAGCTTTTTGACAACCTCTAACCAAAAAATCAGAAAAAAGGACATTTGTCTCAAGCAGCCACTCGTTGCCAAAAGTTTTGAGCTTTCTGAATTGCCTTTTTTCCCTTGAATGCTCTGGCAAAGGCTTCATGGCTGGGCTGGCCGGAGAGCCGAGCTCTGGAGGGAGCAATGCCTGGGCTGCCGCGGATGGGCATCCGGCACTACCGCAGCCAGAGCAGCATGCTCCCGTGTCAGAAAATGTGATTCGTTGGCACGGCATCCCCACGGCACGGTACATCTGGAAGAAAAAATTGCAGCATAATCATTGCTTAAATACTTCTCCTTTTTTTCCCCCCTTTATAAGAAATCTCTCTGGGAATTCTATTATTCCCTGAAATTTAAATATGTTCCCCCATCCACATTTTTTGGGCCCTCCAGAGTATACACACACTTCATCCTCGAAGGTTGCTCATGCGCCTTGGCCTGCTGGCTGTATTTTGGGTTGGGGTTTGTTTGGTTTAAACATACTGTTGTTTCATTTGTTTTGAAGATGCAAACCACACAATGAATTCCACAGATTCTGTGAGCAGTTATGAATAGATGGGGATGAACAATTCAGGAAAAAAACAAACAAACAGTTTGTTTGGTCGCTCAGTTCTCTTTCTCTGAACACGTAGGCAGCTGTGGTCTTACACAACTGCCTGGAGCAGCTCAAGGAGTCACCCCTGTCTTGGCTTTTGTCACCTGGAGGTTGCCACATCCATGGCTGAGGGATGGTAAGAGGGAGGAAAGATGCTCCTTATACCTCTAAGCATCAACTGATCCGGCTTAGTCTGCGTTTGGGATTTAAGCTGACTTTATTAAGGAGTATTTAATTGATTTTAATGAACCTGCTGTTGTTGCCACAGTGTGGACCAGGAGGACTCGTGTAAGCCATTAATACAGCTGTGAATGCTGCCCGGGCTGCAAAACGTCTGGAGAGCTAGCAGACCCTTATGGAGCTACCATGCCAATAGTTAGGAAGGCAAAATCCTCTGCCTATCCTTCTTTAACCAAAATATGTTTAGAAACAGTCAGTGCATTAAAAAGGGAAGGCGCTGAGGTATGATGATGGGCACAAGTGCTCTGCGAGAGGGTGGCCTGTTTATTTACACCCATCTGCTTGTTTATGTAATTCCCTCTTGCCATGTTCAGGCCTGTCTCCTGGACGCCCCAGGGCTCCTCTTTGTCCTTTTATGTACTTTCTTATTGTAAACTTTTTATTTTAAGCTTTTTTTTATTTTAAACTGGCTGGAAGGTGGAAGGAAATTCCCCCCAAACACACAGAATTGCTGTGGGTCTTTTTCTTTGGAGGCTGAGCTCTCTCCAAAGGTGCAAACAGGTGAGCATTTGTGTCCAGGTGTGCGTGAGTCCTGGTGGCACAAGCATGAACTTTAATGGTGCTTGTATATTATATCCCAAACATTATATCTCAGCCCCGGATAAGCCTTGGCTGTTTGGTACAACCATTCTCCATCCAAAACCAGGCATAAATTAACCTCTTCCCCAGACAAGGGTATGGTGCAGAGAAAGATGTCGGGGATTAAATGCATGGGAAAGACAGAGATTTTGGAGGGAGGAATGGATGTGCAGCACTACACAAGAGCAGATACCTGCTGTGGCGGGCTCCCGCCTGAAGCACGGATTGACGCAGGAGAAAAGCATTGTGGCTGTGCCGATTTATATCAGGTAACGGTCCCACCGTGACCTTTACCGCCCATGCCAGGCTGCATCCGAATAACAGGTCCTGTGGAGAATGGCACCCCACAGGCAGACCGGGGCCCAACAGGTTGCCTGTGGGGCACCCGGGATGCATGTCGGGGGCTGCAGCAGGGAGCTTCTGCATATTTGACGGGTTTGTGTACAGATGTTTGGTAGAAGTGTTTACACCATTGCGTGCCTGTGCTTACAATGTATATGGTACATATGGGCATAAATCAGCGCCTTGACAAAGCAAGGCAAAAACATCCCAGCTGGCTGGGGAAACCCAAAGAGCACATTGCGCTGCTACTGTACGGCGACGGCTTTGATTCAGTGCGAGTGTGCTACCGGGGTGGAGGATTTTTCCCAGGCCTGGGCTGTATGCACATGGCCGGGCTGGTTTGCGTCAGCCACTGACGCACGTCCGGGCCCCGCGACGTGGGTCTCGCGTGTGCTGCCCATCCTGGCAGCTTTGTGGCGGCTGGAAGAATGAGGGTGAGTTGCACCAGCCGCCAGGCTCAACGGCAGGGCACGGTGCCTGGCGGCATCCAAGCCCCTTGCGCAAAGCATGGGCGCCCGCCAGCCGGCAAAGAGCACCAAAAATACCCGGGACAGGCCAAGGGAGATGTTGCAGACGCCAAGTGGCTTGCTCCAAAGCTGTTTGCAAGGGGACTTTGCTCCAGCCCTAATGTTAGCTGCCACTACGCCCTCGAGGGCAATGGCTCTGTTTGGCATCCCTGTGGTGGGGCAGAGAGTGGGGTCTTGCAGCGGGGCTGCAGAGGCCCTAGAGGAGCCCTCCTCTCTGGGGCGTTGGGTTTCGGTGTGGTGATACCTGATTCCCTCTTGGATTTTCCGGGCATCCGCCTACGCCCTGGCTGGTGGGGACTGAGGGCCAGGCTGATCTGTTGGTGCCCAAGGGGTGTCTCAGGGCACGGATCAACAGGAAGAGCGGAGGGGTGGCTTTCCTCCCCCAGGATCACCTTTCAGCCCCCATGCCAGGCTGGGGCCACAGGTACGGCGATGGTACAGGGGGAGAGGCTGTGTTTAAAAGGGAGAGGTTGCATCATGCGGGGCTGGGCGGGCTTTGGGAGGCAGAAACCTCATCTGTTAAACACATACCGCCCGCCCCCTCCCCCCGCCGGGGAACATTCAATCCTCTCTTTGATGGACGTCCAAGAAAATACTTCTTCCACATCCTAAACTTGTTAGCACCAGTTAATCATCTTAACCTTCTTCCCCTCCGAACACACACTCCAATGAGTTTCCCATCGCTCGCAGCCGTTAAAGACGCAGCAACTCTTTTTGCGCCAGCCTTCGCAGGCAAACGTACAGCCATTAATTATTAAACATCCTGGCTGTCCCCCAGGTGGGAGAGCAGAAACCCATGTCTCGTGCTGAAGCCGCTTCAAAGTGACTGTCCAGTGAGTTGCTTTGAGGATGGATGCACTTGACGCAGCTCTCCCCTTCCAGGAGCTGGACCAGGTTTCTGCCCTTCTGTGCACTGCCTCTCTGACATTCATAAACATTGTGAAACATAAGCCCTGGAAAATATTTGCCTGCATTGGGGTGATGCTCCGACGCATCCCGGATTAACGTTGCAAAATACCAGCTGCATGACAATCGGAGGGTTGGAGAGATGTGCTCACGTGTGGTGAGGGGAGGGAGCTGTGGCACGATGCCTGCTAACTGGGCATCTCCCCTTCATTTTGTCTGGCTATTTCTCCCCTTTCCTATCTGGAAACCCCCTTGTTGCCCATTGCATGTCTTTGCTGTGTTTCCCCCAAATAAGGTTTTTCTTCAGGTAGGGGAAAGGCAACTCCTTGATGCGCCCTTTGCAGTGCCCGTGGCTCTGGTGGGACAGCGATGTGCCCTTTGATGCTGTCTACCTCTTGCACATATGGGTTTGGGAGGCAGCCTGCTCGTACAGCCTCCCCAGACCAATTCAACCCCTTGCTCCCCAAACCAGAGGTGATTCCTCGTCTGCTCGCCTATCCCATTCCAACCTGGCTGCCGAGGCTCGGTGTCTGTTTCTTCCTCATGCGATGTCTTGGGTGAGCAGTGTCGCAGCCGGATTGTGCAAGCAGGAGGTAATTAAATCAGCGTATTCCCCAGGGAGACGGCTGATTAACAGCACATTTTCCCCACGCGGGGGGGGGACGGACGACGGGGACGGGGAGGGATGGCTGAGACACACATGGGCAGTATCAATCCATCGCTTGCCTCGATCCTCTCCCTTAGGATATCTGTTTTTTTCTTTTTCCTTTTCTTTTTTTCCTTTCTTTCAAAGAGAAGATGAAGATTATATCAGACAAACTGGAATCTGAACTGACAGAGCTTTGTGTGAGGGACTTGTTTATTATGATTCGGTATTGCTCCGGGCAGTGTGTGTGCTATGCTGGGGACCACCCAGTGATCCCATCCACACCAGGCTCCCCTTGCCATGCGGCTCAACCAGCAGCAGGTAGAGGACTGTGAGGCCATAGGCCATGCTTCACCTTTGGGAAGGAATATTCCTGAGGCCGAACCCGGTGCTGGGACGTGGTGCTGGGTGGACATGGCTGGATCCTAGTGGCTGCTTTTTGCTTGTCCTCCTCCTCTGTCATCAGCCACTGCCATCCAAGGGAGGAGATGTTGCTGGAGGCAATGGCAGCTGCTGGGAGTTGTGCGTTGGCCTCATCCATAACGGAGCTGAAGCACACAATGGGCTGGGATTTTTTTTTCCCTTTTTTATTTAGTTTTTCAATATTAGCTCCTTATTAGAAGGATTTTGGCAGCAAAGAGGGAGTAGTTATGTCTCCCAAAACGGCAGCCATTGCCTACAGATTAACTCCCCCTTAAACCTTACTATATGCAAGTGCAACACAGATGAAAGAGGGGTTGAAACCCCAAAAGCACCCCACAGAGCTTATGGGTCTGCGGCACAGCCCTGGCCCGCAGCAAGGGGGCCATGTCTCAGCCCTCTGCTCGCCAGGGAGCAATGTACCTGGCCCTGACCCGTCTGAAACCCAGGGAGAGGCTGTAGTATTGCGAGACCGTTCGGCATCCCCTGTGCAATGTGAATTAACGTGGGCTTAAAAACAGAAGGAAAGAAGAGGGGGAAAGAAGTGTGTCTCTTTGAAAGATGTGGCCTCGCGTTTCTTGGTTTACCCCCAATTCACGTGTGTGGTGATCTCTTGCTTATGGATGACCTGCGTGTTTATAGCAAATGAGTTGTTTTTTGTTTTCTGGGGAAATAGGAAATGGGGGTTATCGGGTGTGGGTGTGAATATTTCTCTCCCTGAATTTCAAAGCCATCCTGGATAGATCCCTATGCTCTGCTGTTGCATTAACCTGACTTAATGGGCAAGGGTCCTGGAGTTTCTTGGGCTCTCCAAGATAGGAAGTGGGTCTCAGGTCCATTTGGAAGGGAAGCTACAAACATGCAACTATTGCATCAAGGGCTGGTGCGGGGCATGCACTGTCCCCAGTCCTGTGGGGTTTGGCATGCATTCAGCTATTGCCTCCTCCTCCACATGGGTTTTTCCATGTGCTTTTCCCATGCAGCAAACTGCTGTAGACCTTGGTCCTTGTTCCTCCTCTTTGCTTTTTTTTTTTCTTTTTTCCTAGAACAGTGAGGGCTTGCTATTTTTGTAGGACTTGGGGCTCTTTAGCAGTGGCTGAGCAACCCCAACAATTTTTTGCCAGGTGTTTGTCCCTGCGGTGCAGTTTCACCACCCACCCCATGTACTTTGGAGAAGTTTCTCTATAAATATAATGCCCTTTTCCCCTCCTGCCTTCAGGGCCTTTCCTTTTGTCGGAGAGGAAGAACTTCAGAGTAACTAGTTTCTAAACTTGGCTGGTTTTCCTCCGAGTTATTTTTTCTCTTTTCCAGGGGCAGGGGAAAATATCTCTTTTCTAACTTCATTGCACTCTCTTTTCTTCTTGAGATTATCATGGGATCTCTCACTACTTTAAAAAATAATGACCTGTATGCCTAAATGAGAAAAATCTTTCAGCCTCAAATGAGGTGGAGGTCCTGACAGACCTTCTTATTCATTGAGTCAAATTTGCACAGTGAGAAGATGAGAGAATACAGGTGCTTTCCAGACCATGCTCAACAGGGAGGCAGCAGTTCGTTGGGGTTATTTTTTGCCTTTCCAGTCCGATGGCTCTCCCTACAGTGTGTGCTGTGCAAAGCATCTGGTTTGGGCACTGGAGGCGACAGGGAAGGGATCTGCATGCTCAGTTCATTCTAGGTAGGGAAAGCCATGAATCCTTTTATCCCTGTTAGCCAATGCAGGTTGTCTCCGTATGTGCGTGCTGCCCCAGCCTGGCTCCTACTGGGCAGAGTACCCTACTGGGGTAGCCAAGCTAAGCAAACCTCTTAGAGTTTGAGACGTGCTAAGAAAGCATCAGCTAGATTTGGATGAATGAATGCTCTCTTCTTCCTGTGCAATAAAACACGCTGAGCAAACCCGCTTGGGCTCAGAAACCCCATTGCATTTTCCCTTTTTAAAGAAGTAGTATCAGCCCTGCTCTGCTCCACAGGCTCTGTTTGGAAACAAGGCAGCGCATCAGGAAAGAGCCTGAAGGAAGAATTTATGGTGTCTCTAATTAGTCAGTTTGTTCCATCCTTGAAGAAGAGGATAACGAGCGACAGGGATGCATTGCTGGCCTCTGGAGGATGAGTGCTGTGGCTAGGCTTATGTCCAACTGCTGATAGGGTAATTAGTGGTAACTGGGAGCTATCAATCATCTCGGGTGGAAAAATGTCTTGGTTAAAGGAAAGACCCTCCCAAACATTTTCATAACTCAAAAGGGTGTGAGACAGGGTCTGGAAGACAGTACTGGCAGTCTGTGAGGTATTTGAGGAAGGAGTCTATTAAAAGATAAATTGAACACAATGGTCTTTTGTTCCTCCCCGGGTAGGTGACAGAATTTGCTGTTATAAAAGTTGCAAAGTATTTTGGAAGGAGGAAGGAAGAAGAAAAGAGTTAGCAGATGGAAAAGAGGGAAGAATAACAAGAATTAGGGGGAAAAAAATAACAATGCACTAGATATTAAAATCAGCTGCTAATTGCAAAAATTATACAGGAAGAAAATTAATCTATGCAATTTGACAAGTGAGTAAAATGTATCATTTGCATTTTAAGTGCATGATCAGAGAATTTATTTAAATAATTACTAGCTATAGTAAGTTCCAACTTCCTACTTTCCCCAGACAACCACAATATGAAAGAGATTGTAATTTTCAGCAGGAAGTGAAAGTGCCGTGGATTTTGTTTTTTGTTTTACCCAGCCATGATTTACTTTGGCCAGTTTTTGCCTGTGGTTGCTTCCTAATTCTGCAGCTCACTGAGGAATAGGACTTGTGGAGGGCCTGACCGAGTGCTGAAGAAGCGGGCAGCTCCTTGATGGAGGAATGTCAGACTTTTCCTGAATAACCAGCTGCAGTTTTCAAACTTGTTTGGATCTCCAGAGCTTTCACACACCACTTTCCATATTCCTGGCATGGAACAGGATGTGTTAGAGGATGTAGGGTGGGAGCTGCAGAGAGACTATCAAACATCTACTCTGGCAAGAGTAGGGTTTTATTGGAGTGGTAGCTTGTTGCATTGGCATGTGTGTCTTCAGACTAAGAGTTGCGAGCTGCTTGTGGAAATATCCAGGTGTTTGAGGTGGACTTCAAAAACACAGAAGGAGCTGGAGAACTAGTGGGGTAGTGCCCCTGGAGAGCAAGAGCTTGGTAAGAAGTTGAGGAGACTCGGCAGTCTGGCAGGGAAACTCTGTTAAAGGCATGAGCTGAAACCATCTCAGTGCAAAGGAGTTATAGTAAGGGATCAGCTAAAGAAAATCATAAACTCCTCAGTGAGCTGAAATTCAAGACAGAAGAAGAATAAAGCTGTAAGGATTTAAAATGAACAGGTATGCAAGATGAAAATCTGAAAGCCTAGGGTGAAGTGGGACTATCAAGGACATCAAAAAAATGCTGAAAAAGTTCACTATGAGTGAGAAGGAGACCTTCCTCCTCACTGACTGGAGCATGAGAGCTGGTCACACCAGACAGCAAGGCCACCGGCTTCTTAGAGAAATGCTGCAAGAAATCTCTGAGCCTTTGAGGGCTCATAGACAACAAGTGATGTTTCAGAAGATAAGGGCAAGGCAGAGGTGGTGACAGGGAGGAACTCAGTTTCGTTCAGTGATTAAGACCCTGTGGATAAGGTAAATAGACACCATGTCTTCTGCCTTCACCAAGTTGTCTGCCCTTGACTCATGCAGCGAGTTGGAGAGCAGGTTGCTATTTGAGATCTACACTTCAAGAGGCAAACGGTCTGTTGAGGGGAAGCAATGAGAATGACCAGAGGTCCAGAAAACACAGCCTCTGAGGAGAGACTGGAAGAATTAGGTTTTGTTTAGTCTAAAGACAAGAGAAGACTGTGGGGAACAGGACAGCAGACTTCAAACACATAAAAGGTAACCGCAAAAAGGAGAGAAATAAAAAAAGCTGTTCTTCGAGTTCGCTGTGCATCAGAGGTCGCTGACTGACTTAAACAACAACACTGGAAATTTTGGGTAGTCTCTAAGAAAGATAATAAATATGACCTTATGAGTCAGGGTATGGGTATCGCCTGGACCGGATCACTAGGGAAGAGCGCGATGTCTCCATACCCAGAGGACAGCAACAGGTTAGAGAAATATTTGCCCAAATGGGCTAGGTAGAGACTTTTTTCCTTTGGTTGCTTTGAAGATGTTCCCTCCTTGATTTTGTGTCCCTCTCATTCCCCAGGAATCCTTTAATCTCTGTTTGGTTTGCTCAGGGGAGGCAGAAGGGGAAGAGAAAGGGGATAGTCAAGAGCAGCGGTTTTCGGCTTGCGGTTTGCCCGAGCCCGAGGGCACGCTGGCTCTTTGGCAGAAGGTGGCGGAGCGGAGTGAGCCTGCCGCCATCCGGTTTCAATTTACCATCCAGGGGTCCACACCGCTACTGGAAAACCCTGAGGGGGCCTCCAGATCCAAAGAGCGAAAACCCACTGGGCGAGCTGACCCTGGGGGCCCTTCCCAGCCCTGTTTTCTCTGCTTTCTGTGGTGCTAAGTGCTTCAGCATGGCAGGGACAAATGCGATTGTTTGCTGCTTGGAAAGAGCTTGCTGACCCATGGATGCCTGCCCAAAATGAGCATTGTTCTGCCCTGTGTCGGCCATCCCACCGTGTCTCCCCCAGTGGTGCCGGAGGTGCTGTGTTCGTCCTGGGTGCAGCCAGCACCGTGTGGGCCATCTGCTTTTGGCCCTTTCCTGCCCTTTGTTTTCACAAGGGGCTCTCCCAAATGTTTGTCAGAATATTTCTGTTTGTCTATTGTTGAACCCTTGTCTTTGAGCACTTTAATCTGCTTAATGGGCTCACTGCGGTTATGCCAACGGCCCAGATTTTCCTCATCAGATTCTTCTGGCTCTGGAGGCTGACTGGCTCCTGTCATCCTCATAGACATTTCTTGAAACAAGCGGATGCTTGGAGATGCAGTTAGAGTCTGTGGCTTCACTTTGCTATCAGACCCTCTCTTTTATTTTTGAGACTGCTGCTTAATCGTGTTAATTTTTCTGCGAGGCTCCACCTTGTTCACTTTGGGCATGGCTTCCCATGGACTTCTCCGCTCAGTGCTGTGCTTGAGGCCATCTCCTTGGCAGGGGCTGGTGGTGGTGTTGGTGCACCGGGATGCTCAGAGTGCCCGAGCAGTGACTTTTATCCTCAACAGCTGCTGCTATTAACTGCCGAGTCTCGGTGATGTCATGGGTTTGATTTCGGAGGCGAGCTTGGATGACTGGCATAACCTGGTGCCTCGGCTTAGCGTTGGTCACATTTTTTGGCAGTGAAATCCTGATAGCCTTTTTGCTGTCCAACATTTCTGCGATCCTTTGAAGAACCTATTGCTGCTCTTCAAGGGTGTAGCCGAGAGGGGGATGTTTTGGGGATGGAGGGGCCTGTCCTTTGCAAGGGGCTTGTGCTCTCTGGAGGGAGTTATACACTCAGATTGTCTGCTGTTGCTGACAACACCTGAAGTAAAATTTCTAGAGAGTGTGCTTTGGGTAATCACTGTTGTTTAAAATTTTTCTTATTAGTTTGAAGATTTCTGTTGTCTTTAATTTTCCCTACAACTAATAATATTGAATTATGGCAAGGTAAATGGCACTTTTGCCTTTTTGTTTGCAGCTCTCTGAGTTAATGCTCCCTCTACCTCCCCTCGTATCATTTGTCCCCTGATGGAGGTAGGGAAGATGTCTCTCAAAGACTATAAGTACCGTGGATCTGGTGTGTGAAAACAGCAGCACAGCCAGCTTTTAAAAAAGGCCAAACCCCCCATCTAGGCTCCATGCACCCAACTGGGGTCTGCCTGCTCTGAAACGGGGTCATGCTGCGCTGAACGCCCATGGGGCTGGGAACAAGGGGATCCCTGCCACCCCGGGTAAGGTCATGCTCAGGCTGCTGACATTTTAATCAGCATTTCATAACTAATTGCCTGGCCACAGCTATCTTGTTATCAATTAACATAGTCCTGAATGTCAGGAAGTAACTGTATCTCTCTAACTTGCTAAGGCTGCCTTCTGGGTCTGTGAAATGGCTGGATTTCCTCACAGGGATGGATTACATGTTTACATCTCCGCTTCTGCCAGAGTGTGTAGTGAGGATGACCCAAGGAAGCAACAATAACATCTTTATGTTCCCTCTCTGTCCTCCTCGTCTTGTGTATGCAATAGAGCAGAAAAAAAATCCCCTGTATGTGAGCATTTTGGAGTAGGCTGGAAGACACCCACATTGCAGACACTGGACCGCCTGAATCTAAGAAGTTAGAGAAAAAAAAAAAATTAAGCAACAGCATTTGAGAGCCTTTTAAGAATGGCCACTTTTCCAGATGTCAGGAAATGCCCTTAAATGGGTGGGATCATTTCAATGATCCTATCAGTCCAGAGAGCATTGCTGTCTCCAAAGCTGAAGGATATCTCTGCCATCAGCAGAAGGTCTCACACCACACTGACCTGCTCTAATACTGTCCAGCTTTTAAGATCTGATATTCTGGGACATGGGACTTTCCAGATTAGGATAAATATGACCCACTTACAAAACTAAGCATCCCCTCTTTTGAGCCCGAAGAGGCTACAGTGTAGAGGGTGACTTTTTATCTCTTTGTGTGGGTGAGGGAAAAGGGGTGATTGCAGTTCTATTGTAGATAGTCACCGGCTGAATGCGCCACAGGGAGGGATAAGTGAGCAGGGAGCTCTGTGGCATTGCCCCGCTGTTCATCACAGGTGTGCTCCCTCTATATATGCAATAAGGTGGATTCATCCTGTTTGCAGACCATGGCTGCTCATTTGCTCACTTGGGCTACAGGAAAAGCAGAGCTTCTTTAAGGAAAGTTTATATCTGCATAAAAGCCAGAGCAGCTGAGAAGGGACAGTGCAGATGGTGCTAATTTCCAGAGGCCATATGTTTGGAGGGACCCCGGGTACCCCCACAAGAATTCTTTGTTTTCTCAATGTTCATTTTCAAAGGTGCTCTGGAGGTCTCCTCTTTGCAGGAGGCCACTGCTTCCTCCCACTCGTCCACTCCCGACACGTTTGGTCCGTCCCCTCCTCCGTCCCCTGCTGCTCAGCATGCCCGGCAGCTGGATAAACAGCGATCGCAGTCGCTTACAGCCCTCCGGTGCCTTTCAGCGAGACGCCAGCACGGAGAGATGCTTCCCGAGCTGCTCGTCGTGGGTGGATGGTCGTGCTGCAGCCCACACGCCAGCACCAGCATTGATCTGGTCCCGGCAAGATCAGGTTCAAAACACACAGGATCTGGAGGTGCTAACTACACATGTGGCTCCCTGTTCTGCACAAGGCTGAGGAATTTGGTGGTCTGGGAGCTCCGGCTCTGTCTGCTGGCTGGGCTTAGTTATGAAATGGGCTTAGAGATGTTCATGATAGCTTTGATCCCTGCTCTGTTGGCTCGTTGTCCCTTCTCTGCTGGCTGTTTATGGAAGGGGGATCTAGCTCAGCTCCCAGTCAGCACCGCCTCTATCTCACCCCAAAAAAGCCTGCTGTAAACATGAGAGAGGAGGAACCCCCATAGGTGTGATTCACACTTGTGGCTGTCGAGGTTGTTGGCTATTGGTTGTTTCTGGAGCTCTTTGGAGTTGACCACCATGGAGACCTGGCCCACCCGGGGGCAATCAGGCCTCTTTCTACACTTCTGCAGTTTAGCTGGGACTGCAGGAGCTGGGGATCATGGGGGAAAACACGCAGTGGTATTGCAGTGACTCTCTTGCGGTTCACGTTGCTTTTATGAAGGATCCTGCGTGGCCTGGTTGACTTGTAGGTTTGCTCCCTTGGCTTACAGGGTTGGCAGTGTCCCTGATGAGGCCAGGGCAGCTCTGCCAAACCCCTGGCTGGGGGCGAGCCCAGTGCACTGCATGCAGCACAGCTGGTGCTGCCTAGGAGAGGCTGGCTCAGCCTGATCACTGGTGGTTAGACCATTGGAGAGCGGAGGTGCGAGGATCCCCTCCCTCCTTTGCCCACTATTCCCTCTAATGTGCGTTAAATTACTTCTTGTTATAGTAAAGACAGAGCCTTTTTGGAAGCTCTGCTCGGCCTTCTCATTAATCACCATGACGGAACATGACAAATCCACTTTGCCGTAGCATTATTTCACTTTGTAAAATCCCCAGTGCTTTGCAACAGCTTATCCAACAGCACGTCCTCCCTCCCCGCTGTCCTTGGGACATCTGCCCTCCTCCAGCCCATGCAAGACAATGTTGCTTTTAGAAGTGACTATATCCAAGGGCTTCGCTTTCTCCTGGGTTGCGTGGACAGTCCCGGCATTTGAAGTCCAGTCCCTGGATGGTCTCTACTGATTGAGTTACTGCAGCCAAGACTGTGTCCCTGCAGATCACTGATGTGTGTTTACACAAGACTGTTCAGCTACCCCTTCACATAACCATTAATTTTATAGAGGGCATATAACAAAGATGGGCCTCCAGTATGCCTCCTGCCTTTGATCTGTGTGGGGTGTGTGGCCTGATGGGCCCCGAGCTGCCGGCATTGCTGATTTACTCCGCTCTGCGGACGTAGCTTCTGGAGCAAACAAAAGCTTATGTTTTCTCTCAGCGGTATTGCAATACCATTACAGGCTGTGCTGCTGTCTGGTTGCGTTTGGCCTGGAAGGGCAGGGATGGCTCAGGGTCTGCTTGCCTTTAAATTTTTCTTTCAACGTTAGCTAAACGGTTTGGGTCATCCAATCCACAAGTGCCCCAAACCTGCGCAGACGGGTGGGCGGGTTATTAAGGGTCTGTAGTGTTGCTAATGGAAATAAGGTCCGTGTACTGGCAAGCTATACACATTGACCTTGTGACAGGGCACTCACTCTGAAACAAAATCTCTCCAAAACAGTTCTCTCACAGAACTTTATTGTCATCCAAGCCAAGCCAGACTCAGAAAACTTTTTTTTTTTTTTTTTTTTCCTCCCAGTCTGGCATAAATTAGGATTCCTGGATATGAGTCTGACCTTGCCCTCCAAAATGAACTCTCTGATCAGACACTCCTGTGTTGTTTAGACTTGGCATACCAAGTAGGACAGTGACCTCAGCACCAACACTGGTGATGGGCAATTGCCAGACCAACCAAATTTGGGTCACCCCTGAGCTGCTGTCCTAAATTTGAGTGGAGTTGTTTTGAGTTGTTGAGCCTTCTGGCTGTGAATATTGACCTTAGCTCTGTCCGTCAGTCACCAAAAAGGTGCTAAATGTTATTATTTTTTTTATTTTAACCAAAAGGTACCCTTTAGAGGTAACCTCTTTTGATCAACCACAATGAAAGCTGAGCAGAAGTCTAAGAGTGGCATTTGACAGTGCAATTTTAGGTCACCAAAGTTTGATAGCCAACCTGTTTGCTGAAGTCCTCAGTATGAAAGAGTCATGCTAAGTGAGAGATTTCCAGTGCAGAATGTTTGTTCATCCAAAGTCTCCAGTTTCTTTTACGGACTTTCAGCCAGGGGCATTTTCAGGATGACGACATGTTCTGCAGGTGCTCACCGTGACATCTGCCTCCCGTGCAAAGAAGAGGTTGCTGCCTGTTATCTGTCAGCTTGCCTGTTATACTGCTTAGTCTTACTTCTTGGCACTTTACATAAAGAAAAAAAAAAAAGAAAATAGAGTCTCTATAAAGTATGGAAAATGTAGAAACCCCTGACAGTTGTATGGTGTGTCTTGCTTCTCCCACAGAGAGGAAACCACAAAATAGTGAGTCAAGGGGTTTCTTTCCACACACACAATATCTGTCAGGATTTTGAGGAATTTTCTGGGAACTGATGAAAGAAATGTGCTGTTTAAGCCCTGATATATATTGTACGATGGTTCTGTATGAGGGAGATGCAGTGTTCCACACTGGCACGTTCCAAAAAGCTTTCCAAAATAAAAGAAACCTGAAGGATTTGAAGGAATTTCTTCCAAGAGGGAAGATTGGCTCTTATGGGAACAGAGGCAGAAGCAGAGGGGAAAATCAGCTTGTACTAAAGAGGAAAGGTACCTGATGTGTACTTAACAGCTGTAGTTTCCTCGTTAACCTTTTCATGCCTTTGCAAGATCCCTGATGCTGGTGGAAAATGCGTAGGCATTTTAGCAGCAAAGGGGCTCTTAACATCCCAGATTCAACTTTCTCAACCCCACAGGATGGGCAGGATGCGAGGGGGAGTCACACAAGTGACAAGTCCCCCATGGTCAGCAGCGTCACTGTCATGGAGGGGACTCCGTATGCTGAAGGACCAAAAAAGAATGTAATGGTGTCAAGAGTCCTACTTACGTGGCCTTCCCAACACAGGCTTCCCTCCACTCATGGTGACTGTAAGCAGTGCTGGTAGTTGTGGGGATACCTTAATTAATGAGCAAGGAGTTGGTTAAAGTGCATCAGCAAATGGGAGCAGTATCAGGATCAACCCCAAAAGATGGTACGATGTGTTTATTTAGCCCTTCCTGTTAGGATTTATTGCATTAAAAAAATTAATTATTGTTTCTTTTTCTTTTCTCTTTCAGGTCCACCTGTAAGTACCAAATCTCTATGGTTTTAGAAGCTGTTGACACAGAATTTGCAGGGCATGAACCAGCAAAATCTCCTGTCTGTGGTGTCTGGTGCGGTAGCCACCTTTGCAGTCCTGGCACCCTGGGATCTCCCAAACAGCAAGTACTGCGGGTGCTCAGGACCCGTATTGGGGTGGGATTGCTCTCGGCTGCATCGCAGCTTCCGAGGGTGAGATGGAGGGAGCGCAGGGATGGGGACACGGCAAACGCGAGGGGTGCAGATATCTGTGTATTACCAGTTGGCCCCACGTACCCTGGGGGAATCGGCTATATGTGCTTTTCGTGCATTGGTTGCCACACGCTGAACGAGACGTGTTTGCAAAAAAGGGAAAGATAGATCGCAAGCACATGGCAGGAGCTGAGCTGTAGGGACTTGTTCCTTGCTACTCACTTGGGCTTGCTGAACTGTTGGGCCTTCAAGTATAGCTGCACAACTATCAATTTCAGAGGAAAAATTGTGTTGACAGCTTCCTTTTCAAATGTTAGCTAATGCAAAACCTCAGCGCAGACAATTTAGGCTTCAGGAAAATAGCTAGGTTATTGCAGAAGTTTGCTTACAGCTATTAAGAGACCCACAGTGAACCAGAAGAAGCAATGCGAGGAATGAGACCACGTATCGACATCTCTCAGGATTATAAAGAAACACTATATTGTCTCTAGCACGGTCCTTCCAGAGGAAATGGTTTATATTCATGTACAATAGAGTAACTATACTGGGTTTCTGTGAAGGAACATGAGAAGTTAAACATACGGTAGTCATCTTTTGTCTGTTCACGCAAAAATGTCTTAAACAGTTTGCAGATGACGTTCTGAGGAGGAGTAGTTGCTGCACAACCTATTTTCCCCTTTCATCAAGTCGAAATGCTATAGAGTGAACTCCCACAGATATACGAGCACAGTCCGATTTAATGACAACAATCTTCCAAAATGTTGCACCTTCCAGGCCAAAAGGTCTGAAAGCATTTTACAGCTGGAAGCTTAGATCCACGCAAACTTTCAGTGATAGCTTATCCCAGGGGCTTTCAGGACTGGCCACTGAAGTGGATGTATTTCAGTGTTAGCTTTATGTTATTGGGAAGACAGCACTGCTCTGGAGGGGGCTGCAAGTGGAGTCCATCCAGGGCTGTGCCTGCCACTCCGCCCTGGGCAGGCATATTTTGGCAAAAAATTGGTAGCGGTGTTCGCATTTCTATTATTGCTGTGAGAAGTTAGAGGGAAATCAATAGATCAATGCAGACGTCTGCCAGAGAGCAGTCTGCACCTTTGCAGGGTGAGGAAGACGCGCACTCCAGGCTTTCTCTGCAGCAGAAGGGTTAGAAACTTAATATCGTAATGAAAGATTGAAGCCTGGCAGAAACACATGGGACCACCAGAGAAGTGCTGACAATATATGCTACCGTATCCCGGCTTATTGCGACCCCTGAACCTGTCTCTGCACGCAGACTTTCAGGACAGGCTGCGAGGAATGCTGCAGCCAATGGAAATAACAAGAGGAAGTCGGGCAGACCAAGCGTTGTTAGCCAAAGTGGAATTTGTCTTGGGCTAACAGCACCCTGGTCTCCTTCAGGACCTCTGGAGTTTCTGATCGCCTGTCGAGCAAGACCTGCTCAGTCACCGTGAACAAAAGTTCACTGCTGAAGAGCCAAGCAGAGTCCTCCATGTCGTCATAGGAAATATTTCCCCCCTCATATTTCTCGTGATTAAAACCGCATGGAAACTCAAGCTTATGAGCAGCAGACCTGGGCTCCTGCCTGGCTGGTTGTCATACACATCACTCTGGATAGCGACCCCCAAAGTGCTGACCACCCCACATCTCTCTCCCGGGTTTCTTTCCCAGCTTGCAAAACACAACATGCTGGGCAGTGGGGTTGAGCCCCTGGTGCTGGTGTTGGCTTGAGTGTTGGGATGGGCAGAAATATGCATTAGAAATGTACTGAGCCCTGCTTGTAGTCTAGATGGACCAGGGGAAAAGCCAGGGAAGTGGATGAGCAACACCCCAGCAGCAGAAGGGGCCTTCATGCTCTCCTTTTGCCCACAGATGCTCCCTCCCACCATTATTCTTGCAGTCAGTCGAGGCTTTGGTGAAGGCAGGGGCAACCCGCAGTCATGTAAGAAATTTGGTGAGATTGGGACTAAAAGGGGCAAAGAAAGGAAGGAAATGATGAAATCATGCAATAGTCCTGAGATTCCCGGACTCTTTCGCCGTCTGGACCACATCCGAAGGAAAAGATCCTCTCACGGACATTTTCTCTCCCATTTCTGAACATGCAACATTTCTGTGGCAACTGCAGCAATTCCATACATGAAAAAATAATATTTAGCAGATGGAAACGAAGGAAGAAAGTCAGAGCCCCGTAATTAGCTCGTTCTCCGTGGACTCGCAGATACCTTCAGAGCCGTGTGAAGAGCTGTGGGTACAGCTGTGCCGAAAGGAGAGAAAACTTCACAAACAGGAGGTTAGGAAACCGAAGCAATCAGACCTGATGGTCAAGGAGCTGTGGAGAGTTTTTTAACCATTCCATTTCCTAAACCCTTACATGTGATTTCGTCTCTTTAGCAAGCCCTCCCTTCAGAGCGTGAAGCTAACTTTCGCCGTTTCTGTGTATTTTGTTTCAGGGCCTTACAGGAAGACCAGGGCTCCCGGTAAAGAATTCTCTCTTTTTCATTCCCTCATGCTCTCTGTCTGGCAGTACTTTCATCAGTAGGCCTCTAGGATTCATAAGCTGGGAGAAGGTAGTGATCTTGCAGTGCAGACCTGATGTGGAATAGCATATTGCAAACAGGACATGGCTCGTAACATAGTAGGGACCACAGGAGCTTTGTAGGACCAAACTTAAGGGTAGCATAATCCCTGTGAATCCTTCTGCATGTGGGAAACACGCTATTTTAGAAGATGCTTTTGTCAGCTTGAGGGTCTGGTTGAAGACGCGCAGTGTCCAGTATTCTTGCTGATGGGGCTTGCTAATTGCAGCAGGATTTAAAAGGCCTAGGTCACTCTGGGACATGCGGAAAAGTCCGTAATAACAGTATCTGCGTCTGAGATAGATAGTCATGAGTGAGGACGGAATGTGGGTTTCGGGGTTACAGCTGCGTGTTTCCTGGTGATGGCTCTCTGCTTCCCAGGCTGCTGCTCACCTGGAGACTGCAAAAGCCCTACCGGGCAGTTTCCTAATGAACAAAATGCAAACTGTGCTGCTGGCTCTGCCCCTGACTCGGGCTGCTTGTTGCCTTTCATGCTCCTCTAGCTCCGATGTGGGAGCTGCAGGCAGCTTTGCATGACTTTGTAACCAACCTACGTGGTATCATCCACCCGCGAGGGCTCTTGCCTGGCTCCCTGTCACAGACAACCTTTCCTTATAAACATCTGGCATTTATTTGCTGTCCTACCGGGAGCCCCCCCTTTGCTATTATTACTTGGAGGGCTGTAATGCTGGGCAGTCACATACCAGACACAGTACCGTCATGTACCACTCCGACACCAGGTACTCGCTGGAGACCTGACACAGCTCAGCCCCCACCTCGGGCTTTTCCTGCTTGGGCACCAGCCACAGCAGAGCCAGGAGAAACAAAATCAGCTTTTACCTCAAACCATGAGGGAGATCAGCCTGAGCTCAGCTCTGGAGGAAGGCAGCATTTAAGGGACTAAAAGCACAGGAAAATTCAGCATTATGTTCTCCAGCAGCCACAAAGTAATCTCAGGGTAAGACGCTGACACTGGGAGTTTTGCTTGCCGCTGGCAAACTGAGATAGACAAATACTAGTGGGACTGAGAACCCACCTAAAACCTTAGAAGAAAGCAGTTTCTCCTATCATCTACCAAAAAAAAGCAGCTGTTTAGTGTTTCATCTATCTGCAAGAGATGCTTTTGCAAAACATATATTGCTTTTCAATTTATCAAAACATGCGGTGCGTGGAAAGGAATTCCCCCGATACTGACTGGCCCCCCAGCTCTGCAGAGCGAAGCGGCTAAACTTTCACCAGGTAACGGTTTGATCCCAGGCAATAATGTCCGAGTTTGGGATGCATGGCCAAAGGAGCCACTGTGTACACCCAGCAAAACAAATAGAGTTAAGTGCATTCCTCTTCCAGAGATTTCAGACTACATTCACACACGTTGGGACTGAACATGGGGGAAGGCACAAAGAGGTGGCACCGGTGGAGCTGGTGTCTCCAGCTGCAGAAACAAGAAAACTAGGTTTACGTCTACAGATGCAGGCAGCCACAGGCAGGAACACTCTGTTTTACATAAGGAAACCCCAAACATTGCTGGAAACAGAACTGAGAGATTATTATCACGTCATTTTTGCAAAGTATAGAGAAAAAGCTACATGACCGCTGAAGCCATAATCATCAAGGTCCTTTAGGAATCAGCTGCTATCTTCCAAATCTGCACAGCCTTCAATTTTGGTGACCAGGAATGCAGAGGGTGTTGATTTTTTTATTTTTTTTTAATTGCATAGTTAAATTTATCTGTAAGAGGCAGAAAACTGCCTTGTAGGTAAGTGGCTGAAGACAATTGCCACCGGTCTTGTGTTCATGTGTTTACAAGGCTCTGTTCAGTGTTGCCTGACCCAAAGTCATTCCCCAAACCACTGTTAGGATCGTTCACACCCTGACAATGCACTGGGAAGTATCTCAAAGGGGTAGAGGACACTGAACACAGCTGCTCATATGTCTTCTTCCAGACATGCTTTTTCCTGTGTCAGCTTGTTTTCCCACATTTTTCTCTTGCCTCTGGACAGGCCTATATTTTCAAGTCTAAAAGAATCCTGTTTTAAAGTGATAACTCTATAAATAAATAGCTAACACCCAGATGACTTTGGTAAAGAAAGAGAAAAATGTGACAGTTGGCTACTGCAGGAAGCCAGTTCCCAGGACCCGGATTTTATGAAGTGTTGGAAATTGGGATTCTACTTTGTGAGGCTGAAAACTCTTGCCCTTCTTTTGCTGCCTAAATTGCCATATGTAATTTCTGATGTGAGATGTGCTGGTTTGTCATATGCACAAGCGAACTGGTGGCTTACGCATGTTCTTAAAGACAGGTTTGGGCACATGAAAACACTCCTCTTTCTCTAACTTGCTCTCTCCCTCTCTCAAAATCCCTGGACACTCGCACCTCAGCACGAAGCCATGTCTGTGGCATAGCTCATTTGTGCTGTTTTATAACCTTGCTTTTGGCCAGTTTCCAATTGCCTCTGATTTTGCCTTAATTGCCAGGGAGACAAAGGCGCAATGGGGATCCCCGGGCGGCCGGTAAGTTGAAACTTCCTGCACGTGCCTTGTCCTCCCCATCCTCTTCCAACCCCCAAGATTTTGGGGGGGCTTTCAGGATGATCCTCGGTGACCGTCAGCGTGAGCAAAGCCACCCTCCCTGAGCCCCATGCCTAAGGGGCTCTCCTTGTCATAGCAGGGTGGCCAGCCCTGCAAACTGCATACGTGCCGGGGGGGGGCTGTTTCCATCCCTCTGCCGTATTGCTCAGGCCCGCCTCTGGTTCAGCATCCCCCCCAGTTGGGTGCCTCCTGCTGCCGCCTCATGTGCCGGCTGGGCTTGCTAACTGTGGGCTTGCTAACACGCACCCCTGCCTGCCACCGGCAGCTGCCCTTTCCAGGTAACTCTGCCCTGAGCAAAGGGGGCCATCCCCTGCCTGGCTGAGTGCTGTATTTTGGAGCTGCTCTTTGCTCGGGCATCCCAGGGTTAGGATGGGGAAGAGGGCTGGGGCAGGATCTGAGGCCACCCTACTCATCCCATAGCCAGGGTTTTGGGGTGGGGGAGCGTGCCCTTGCCACTGATGCCTGTGTTTGTGTCTCTCTCTCTTTCTCTCTCTCTTGCTCTCCCCCCTGCACCCTCTTGCATGTGGCTGCGATGGGTGCCACTGACCCAGGGACTAAAAGGGCAACCCGGAGAGAAGGTGAGTCAGCTCCTCGCAGCCCATAGCATCCCCGACTGTCCTCCCCTGGGCCAGTCCAAGCTCCCTGGTCACAGTCATGGCTGCTGCAGCCAGCTTTGAGCTTTCACCTCCCTGGGCTGCCCCCTCTTCCCCGGCAGTGCGAGTTTATCTCCCAAATTCCTTCCAGGCCACTCAGCCTCTGAAGACTGTGTTTCTTGTTTATGACAATTTACTAACAGCATAAGAGCCAGCGGGCACATGCAGGGCTCCCCTCGAGGCTTCCTGGGTTTTAACCGTTGAGTTTCTTCCCTGCTGGCCGCTCCGCTTGCCATAATCAGCCCGCAGCTCCCTTCCGCCTCCCAGGTTACCCTGATCGCTGGTGTAAGCCATAGCAAGAAGAAAATGGCATGGCACGCTCCTATTTCTGACCTGGTGGGACCTCTTCCTCCTAAGGAAAACTGATGGTGGAGATTAAGTCTATGGGACGCCATCACGCAAACTGTTTGCCGTGCAGCGAATTGGTGTTTTCTAGCTGCAAAGAAGTGGTAGTTTGCAAAGCATCCTACTGCTGGCCCCCATGTTTTGACATTTCAGCGTTAGTGTATTTTACCCCAGCGCTGTGAGTACCTCCCACCCGTGAGAACAGCAAAATTGAGGTGTTTGGGGTGTGTGAATAACTGAATAACCATGTGTAGAAACTAGGAAAGGGATGAATATTCACCTGATAGGGGGATTGTCTGTGCACTGACATACCAGGCCCATTTGCTCCTCTTCATAGGAGGTGGAGAGAAAAACACAGCAAGGAAGGGCAAGGTAGGACAGAGATTCTCCTTCCTTGCTTTCAAGCTACTGCTTGCTAATTGGAGCCAACAAACATTATCTATCAGACCAAGATTTCACCGCCTGAAGCCATCCTGCTTTTTCTCTGTTTGTCCTTGCATTTCTCTCTGGCCAAAGCTTTCAACGTGAAGGGACAGTAGATAGATACAAACAAACAACGGAAAAAATCACTCTTGATTGCCCGTGCTTCCCCAAAGCCCTCCGTGAGAGTCCTAGGTCCTTGGCAGGCCCCAGCTTTGTTTTGCAGAGAGGTCTGCTCGCTCTCAGGCTGTTTGGTTTACGGGATGCTCCATCCCGAAGCTCCCCAGTCCTGGACGCTTCTGGAGCTGCCTCTCAGGAATACGCCATGTTTTCCAAAGATGGGGACATGTCCTGCCCATTGCACGTCGTGGGTGGCTAGGAGCTGGAGAGGCAGCTGTTTTCTTTTCCAGCAGTGACTTTGCTGTTTTCATCTACATCCCAACGGAGTTTGAGAAGCACACAAGCAAGGCATTTCTGGAGGCAGCCAGTGAGTTGCCCGCAGCTCCCATTTCCCTGAAGCCCAGCACATCCCTTCTTTCCTTTCTTCTGCAAGACACAGTCCTGCTGGACTCACAGGAAGGAAACAGCAAGGGTTTCAGGCCGTCTTTCACACTTGTAATGGGGCAGAACCTCTGTTTTACCAGAAGTTGTTTTATGTGTTTACAGTTTTTCTTGCTGTGCAGCTTCCATTTTCTGGCACATCTGAGTAGCTCCAAATGACATCTTTTCTCCCAAAGTGTGGGGCAAGAGATGTGGGAGGCCAGAGTAGCAGCTGTCCCATAAGCCCTGAAGGTCTCACACCTTGAGCACCCTCATTTAACCCCAGTCTTGATGGGAATATAATTGTCTTTGTATTTTCCTCTCCTCCTTTTCTCACCCCTTTTCCTCTCCCTTGTGTCTCTGCAGGGTGCTCCAGGAGAAGCGGGCATGTCTATCATCGGGCCCCGTGGTCCACCCGTAAGTGGCTTTTCTCTATTTTTGACTGATGCAGGATGTGGGCAAGTTACAGGGAAAGACTTAGGAGGGGCAGTAAGACACAGAATCAGCTGGAGAGAGCAAAAACTCTGTATAATGTGGTTCCCATGCTGAGCCAGGCTTGGTTTTATACTGCTATTATATACTATATATAATGAAATTACAGCTCATACTCCAGAACACATGAGGAAGCCTTCCCTTGCAAGGAAACCATATTCCTGTATTTAAAATGAAGAAGCATATTTCTTTCTTGCAACAGGGCTGCTACCGCTTTTGGAGAAAATATGCCCTTTGCCTGGCTGATCTCAGCCTTTGGTTTCATTAGCAGAGGACATCCCCCTGATTTTGCAGAAAAGCAGGATCAGAGCTAAGCTGGTGACTGGGGAACTCACAAAGATGGGTAGTTCAGAGTTGTTCAGAGGTCCTTGTCAAGTACCCAAAGTCTTGGAAACTCTTCGACACCACAGTTAGCACTATCTGGAAAGTCCCTTAGCTGGCTGGGGAGCCAAGGAAAGCGTAGGCAGGATTTTGCACCCTCTTCCAGCAAAAGTGTCCCTGCAAGGTGCAATGAGTCAGCCAGACAAAGCTTTTTTCAAGGATAGGGTCATAGAAAAAGACCAACGTGAAGGGTTGGAGCATTTATGTGCCCCAAATGCTGGATGTTTCTTGTGCTGTGGTTCAGCCATCAAGCCTCTGCTTTTGTGCAGATGCAGCCAGTCCTTTCCACTCCACCCCTGAACAGCCTCCACTGGAGATTTCCATGAAAAAAGACCCGGAGACTCAATTCTCCCTCCCAGTGGGCACTTCCGATTTTGATTAACCTGTGAAGAGCACCGTCCTTGACCTGCAGAGAGGATGAGCCGCCAGCAACTTTTGTTTCACAGCAGAGGTCAAGTGAGAGAGACCTAGGCAGTGCAAACACTTGGCTACATCTGGCTTTCCAATTAACTTTCCAAAAGCCCCAAGATAAGTGTTTCTAATAAGAAACAGCTTTGCTGGTTCCCAGGCCCACCTGCCCAGCATGCCGGAGTTTGAGAAGTGACAGAACCAAAGCCAGAGACACAGACGCGTCTCCCCAGGTGTTTTATACCCAGCAGATGGTCCCTGGCCGCATGGCCAGGTGAGGAGGAAGGGCTGGCAGGTCTCCTCATGCCAAGCTCTGAGTGAGACCACCCTGCTCCACAAACAAGATTTTGGAGGGTAGATGCCCCATTGCTTTTGCTGTTTCTCACAAGCTGTAGCTCTCAGCCTTCCGGATAGTGCGGTTATAGTAATTGAAGGGGAAAAGCCATCCGTCCCTGTCACTGTAGGTTCTGCAGAGACAGGCACTGCTGTTCTTGAAGGACACGTGCCTAGTCTGCAGGACAATTTTTAATGTCTGCTTTGGTGCTGCTGCTTTGCCTCATTGCCTTTGCTGCTGTTTGGAAAAGTGCAGGACACGTTGCATGTCCAAAGCAGCAGAAGACTTAGATGGCACATGATATTTAAAATGGGCTTTTGCCTACACCAATCAAAGCCCCAAGGTGCCAGGACTGGCACAACCCCACACTTCCACCCCCAAAGCCTACCGTGAAGATGATCCAGTTTCCCAGGGAGCTGGTGATAGGTCAAAAGGATGGCTGAGCACTGAAGACAAACACGGAAACCCTGGCCAAGGGGCCACTCGGAAAGACGTGGGATGACAAATAGTTTCCAGATTTTTATTTGGAGGTTAAAGTTTTCGCTTGAGCTCAGAGCTGCTTAACTTCTGGCCAGAGAGGGACAGTGTGCCGATAGTGGCAGAAACAGACAGTCTCCATGATTTGGCAGCTCCCAGGATTACATACTTCATGTGATCAACATTTTAAAAAAGAAGACAAGGAAAAACAGCCACCCAACAAAAACAGTCTCTTGGAATCGCTCACTGCTGAACTGTTGTTTTGGCCTGATATCGTGCAAATCACTCTGCTGTCCTCCGAGGAGAAAGAGGCAGCAGTCTGTAGTCTACAGAGGAAGCCAAATTGCACCGTTTCCAGGTTTTCTCCCTAATTCTTTTTTTAGCACTTCTTGTCCAGGGAGGTGTCAAACAGGGAACCAAAATTAATGAATTGTGGCTAGGCTTTTCTTGGTTCTTACCTTTTCAGAAACCACTGGTGGACAGATCCTTGAATTTATAGCCTATCTTCCCTCCTGGTCACTGGCCAACAGGACCAGGTGGTTTTATATGTATCTTGCAAAGCAAAGCTGACCAAGTTCAACTTTGCAGAACTAAAAAAACAGTGCAAATGCAATTAGGTCCTGGTAGCATCGTATATAAAACCAGACTGTTCAGTGCAACATGAAGCATTTTGTGGTAGGGGCATCCCTGAAACTCTGCAAAGAGATTATTTGGCCCCATCCTCTTAAGGGGTCTTCATTGAGTCTTTCTGCAGATAGAGGGAGGCCAGAGGAGAGGTAACCTGAAGGTGAAGGTTTTTCCTGCCAATGTGGCTTCGAGCTCTCTCCCAAGGGATTGTCATTGTTTTGCTGTGGCAAACCTCAGCCTCGCAGCACAGCAGGCCCTTTCCCTCCTTCTCCTTCCCTTTCCTCGGCACCACACGAGATCACTCTGGTTAAGGCAGAGATGCACCCATGTGCCTTTCTTTTCAGAAGCAAACCCTTGTTTATACCCAACTCTTTCCTAGGAAACCCGTGTGGGACTCAGAGTCCAGTCATGGTATCTCAAATTGCCTAAGAAAGCATTTTCTTCCCCAAAGTGAAGCATGAGAACACATAAGAAACCTGGGCTTTTTGGCATCGTAGCATGGCTTTTGGGGAAGGCAAGATGCCGCAGTGGTCGCTCGATGAGTGTGGTACAGGATTTACCTCATCTTGCTGTTTCCATCTACATGGGTGTGCTTCCGGATCTGCCGAAGTCTGGTCCATATTGCTTCCTGACTTGGCTCACATATTTTTCAGGAAATCGAGATTAAAAAATCCTTAAGTAGAATCTTTACTGGATACTCACAAATCTAGGGTAACTGACCTGGGATGTCACAGGTTCCAGAAACTGAAGAACTATGAAAAATTAACAGTCAGGACATTTTCTTTTTTAAAGTGTTTTTAAGTGGGTGATGAAGAAGCTGCCAAACACATCCCAAGCCAGTGTTTGCTGTACCTGATCCCAAACTGGTAGCCAATGCTGGCTAGCCAGAAAGAGGCAGGGGAAAGAACTTGGTGCTCATGTTCCTCTCATCACACTACCTAACTCTCCTTTTTCTCTTAGCTCTCAGAGGAAAAAAACAGAAAAGAAAAAAAAAAAAAATCATCTCTCCTCCAGAATTATTTGTGAGGGAAATGAATGCACTGGGACATGAGATGAGGGGAGGAGAAGAGGGATGGCTGTATTTAGACACCAGTGACCTGCAAGGTTTGTCTTGCACAGAGCAGCACCCTGCACTAAACGCCTCCAGTTTATGGCAGCAAGAATTGCCATAAAATGAGCTCAACCTCTGGAATATACTCCAAAAGCCTAGTGTATGGGCTAGGGACACCCATTTAATTAATGTAGAAACTTCAAGGAAGCTGCTTGCAGTCCAAACTGGACCTGCTCCAGCATTTTCTTGGCCCTGTACAAATTAGAGTGGGGATGAGAGATTTCCCTTCCTTCCCAAGACACTTTCCCCTTGGAGGGGAATTTGGTCTTGGGTAACTCTGAAGAGAGTTGCAGGATAAATGGGCAGAAGCTGGAGGAAAGGCTCCGTAGAGAGGACTTAGGGTCCATCAGAATCCACTTCAGTTCCTCTAAACTGCTGTCTCCGTTTCATCCTTCCTAGGGACAGCCTGGAACAAGAGGTTTTCCTGGATTCCCGGTAAGTGTAACTGCTAATTTATGAGGTATGGATGTGTGATATTACTAGGAAGCCTCATTAGTGCTTGCTGTATCTTATCATTTCTGTCTGAAACCAAGGAACTGATCTGATATCTCTGGAAAAAGTAATTTTTTCTTCATTTGTTTTTCTTCTTTTTTTTTTTTCTTTTAAATGATACTTAGGGAAAAAAAACCCCACCAAACCACACAACTCCGAAAGGAAATTAATTTAAAAAAAACCTCCAAGTGTTAAAATAACATAGCTGAAGCCAGATCTGTTCAGTAAAAGAAAACCACCCTAAGAAATACCCCCAAACAAAGAAAAAAAACCCTAGGTAGGTGAAATTCCAACCTTAATTGAGCCTTTAGGTGATACTGCAATAGCAGCAAGCGCCTGTGATCCAAGTGGGGCCCTGCGTGACGCAGGTCAGCCGGGGACCGTGCTAGGCTGAACACCCTGCTCGTGCCAAAGGGAAAGGACGAAAAGCGTGAGGGGGGATTTTTCTCTAACACTGTTACAGATGGGCAAGGGAATGGAAAAAAAGCCCAGGACAAAGCAAATTTCCTGTCAGTCCTACAGTTGCTGGCAACACTCTCTGAAACATTGAGGCTGCTGGAGAACTCAAACAGTTGCTATTTATTCTTTTGCATTTATCCTGGACAACTAGGAAGCCTTAAGGCAAACACAAACACCCCCTGCATCCCTGCTCCCACCAGGCAACTCAGCTGCTGCTCCAGGACACGCGATGTGCCAGAGCAGGTCTGTGGGGGAGACTCTCACGCCTGGAAAATGGGAGGAATTGGCAGCTTCCGAGCCGTCTGACAGGGCTCTGAGGCTCTGCCCTTTGCGAAAAGGGGGGCTTTGAGCTGCCCCTGGGCTGAGGAGAAGCAGATCTCTCCAGGCCTTTGTGGTCTTTGGCTTTTGGAGGAGCAGAAAACAAATCAGCCCAGCTCATGAGAAAGTGCTGGGTGGGACAGTGCTCTGCGGAGCCTGTTTCTCATCAAATAGTACCTTCGACATGCTGCCGAGCTGTATGTCACCTGTTCCCTGGGACACTTTTATTACTCTATCATTTGCAAAAATTCCTCTTTCCCCAAAGGGGGGTGCCTTTTTAAATCAAAGTCTCAAGAAAACTGCTGATTTTCAACTAGTTTACAGGATGCTGCAAAATTTGAAATGCTGAGGGTTTTTTGCAAATTGCCCATGAATCCCTCCTTTCTTCCCTTCCCTTTCCTTCTTTTTTCCAGCATTGCTGCTGAAATGGGCTGACAGTGAGCAGATTCCTGCAGAAGCAATTTGGAAGCTGGGCTGGTACCCAGTGGGCCAGGGTCCTGCCAGGACTCGGTGGGAGGGTAGAGAGAGTCAGCTCACCTCTGCGTCCTTTCCCCAGTCCGTGCAATCTTGTGACACATAGTGCTTGCTGGGGTGGATGGACAGACACCCCAGTGAAAGCATTTCTCATCATTTCTCCTTTTTTATTTCAGGGCCCTATTGGCTTGGACGGCAAACCGGTAAGCAAACAGCTTCCCTCAAGGCTTTCTGCCCTGCCTCCTGCTAGGTCCCACTGTCCTGCCAGCCTGCATGTTATAAAGTATGTTTTTTTAAGAGGATTATTTTGCAATGTCATGCACATGCATGGATTAAAAGAAAATTAGAAGGTTGGCAGGCAGGAGGATACCACAGATGCCTTGGGGAGATGCAGGAGTCAGGAGATTAGGGAAGGCAGAATGTGGCTGCTTCCTTTCTAGGCAAATCTATAAAATAGCACTTCACAAGTGCAACAGCCTGGCTGCTGTAGGGGAAGCCTTAGCAGGCACTCCCACCCTGAATCAGACAGAGCAGGTCCCCTAGGCACCAGCCTTCTGCCTTAGCCGACAGCTTCATTTGAAGTCGACCGTACAGCTTCTTTCTCTTTGCTGCTGTGCTGCAAAGAGTTGGAGCAGAAGAGGAAAGGAGCCTATGAAGAGCTCAATGCTGTCCTTAAAGCCTCCTTATGGCTTTGTAGTAGAGAGAGAGAGAGAGACCAAAGTTCTTCCCATCCTTCAGAGAGCTAGACACAAATATAGCTACTACCCTATGAACCCAGCTGTCATGAAACCCATAGCTCCAGGCATCCACTTAGCCAAGTTCCCCACCACAATTCCTCCAGCCATGCTGTAATGGAGAAGGAGCTGGTAGCCCATACCTCTGGGACTCAATTTCCTACAACAGGACCCTGATTTTGCCGTGAGGAACATCACCCGTCTCTCTTGTACCGCTCTGGGGACACACACGTGAGCCCCAGCAAGGTGCAGTGTAGTGCCCTGCACTCAGCTGAAGCTGCTCTGCCAACCCGAGGGGGGCTTAACTGTGTCCCAGCCATGCCCCGCAGAGCCTTTGCACCCCATATTCATCCTCCAGAGCTTCGTTCTCAGCATTTGGGGTAGCAGGGAACGGTGTCCTGTTAGGTGTCTGAGCAAAGCTCCACCTGCGTGGTGTTGCATTTCCTTTGACAAGGTATAGTTATTGCGGGTGCTTCCTGAGGCGAGGGGTAAGTGGGTTAAGTCAACATCTTCTACAGACTGCAGTGGCCAAAGCTGATGCGTGTTTTCTTTCTTTTGCAGGGTCATCCTGGACAGAAGGGGGAGATGGTAAAAAAAATATATGTTTGCCTGCGGGTGACGCGTTGGTTTGAAATGACGTTGCCTCTCAGCTGGAAACGAGCTCATAGGCAGGGTAGCGATCTTAGCTCAGCTAATGCACTAGCTGCGTCCATAATTCTGTAACTTCATAATAGCAGTGCTGGGACGCACAGCTGTAATTTTTACATTATGGCTATCAGATTCATCATGTCACAACAGCAACTCTCTAGTTATGCATGGGATATGTTTTCCTTGCAGTTAGCAATTACGTTCTTTAAATATACTCTGGGAGCTGACATTTTTCATGGTTGGCCTCATGGCAGAAGTAAAAGTTGATGGAAAGATTTCTGAAAACCCATCTGGCAGCTTTCAACTTATCTAACAACAACAACAAAAGCATATTTTTTGTATTAAATGTGTTGGGGTTTTTTTTCTCCTTCTTGAAGCTCTGTTTCATATGTACATTGTACTAAGATGCTTTTGGTTGAAAATGATAAACTTAGGCTGCACTTGATGGAAACCCAAATGCGGTCTTGTTCCTCTCAACATCTCTGGTGATGAAATCCCCAAACTCGAGTATGCCAAGCTAGCAGCTCTGTAGTCACCTTTCCTCACTGAAATACTGAATGTTTTCTTCTGCTAATTCTGTTTTTTGAGCCTGAGTGTCAATATAACCCTCTGGCAAGCATATGTTGAAGATCCCCCCCTCCCTGCTCCTCGATGGAGGGGTGAGCTGACATCCCTCTGTTGTGCAATCTTAGCTCAGGCAGTTGCAGCTCAGGCTCCAGTCCTGGCTGCTTCTGGTTTGATCCCAGTGCCTCAACCAAGGAGACACGCTGTCAACTGAGGTCCTGGGAACAATAAGGGTGTGTTTTCCTGATGATTTTTCCCCTCTCCTTTTAATAATTCCCCCCCGCGGTGCAGCCAGAACATGTGTGCATTTTCACTCCTCCAGAGTAACAAAGAGAACCCAGATCTCTCTTGGGAATTTTCTCCACAATTGTTTTTAAAAACTGAGTTTCCACCTACTCCATACGCTGAGAGTTTTTGTCTTCTTGTCATTGTAAATGGGAATCCATCTCGCATTCATGACTATGTTTCTTTAAAGGGTGCTGCAGGTCCCAGGGGACAACCCGTAAGTATCCCATCTCTTGCAATCGCACCTCCTCCTAATCCCTTTCCCCTTGCATGCACGGAGCTCCTTCTTTTACTGAGGGCTTTTTTATCACTTT
The DNA here is from genome assembly GCA_035590195.1 of Aviceda cuculoides. Classification (NCBI taxonomy): domain Eukaryota; kingdom Metazoa; phylum Chordata; class Aves; order Accipitriformes; family Accipitridae; genus Aviceda; species Aviceda cuculoides. Next base: position 3,358,846 of record JAVJGG010000094.1, read on the forward strand.
TCTTTCACAGGGACCCCCAGGACAAAAAGGAGAAAAGGTAACTTCAGTGGGACACATGTCGAAAATTAAATGTAAAAAGTGTGCATGGAAGGGATTTGGTGCTGCTTGGCCTGACTTTGAGTGGCTGAGAAATAGAGCAAGAAGAGAGGGCTCTGGGGATACGGGACAGGAGGCAGAGTGCTTGTTGGGTGCAAACTGGCATAGCTGCACTGAGTTCAATACAGTCACAATGACTTACACCTTCTGGATCTGACCCCATGTGTCTATTTTGGTTCTCTCTGTTCGTGGTTTAACCTCTTTCCTTTTAATCCCCTTTTTTCACAGGGTCAGTGTGCAGAGTACCCGCACAGGGTAAGTCATTAGCGTTATTATCGTCTGTCCCATGCCTTCCTGCATGTTAATCCTCCTTCGTTTGAATGGCTTTTTGTTGGAAATATAGATCGTTTCATTAACAAGCTGCGTCATCTGAGCCCCGAGGGCAGCGCTCGGCTGATTGATGTGTTTCACAGAAAAGCAGCAGATAAGGTTTTCCAGGAGGGATGTTGGTTTTCCAGAAGGGATGTTGGTTCTCCGGTCTGTTCCTACCCACCAGGGCTGACCCCCAGCTAAATGCTGTCGTTGCTGCTTCCTGGAGACCCTTCCATGCTCTGCGCCGGAGCAGGGAAGGTCCGTGTCCTTACTCCAAAACCCAACGAAACCTGGGGTTTCTGGAGGAGTAGAGGTCACCCACTCACACCTTGTGCTGCTACACCAGCTCCGTCCCGCTTCCACAGCCTCTGCTGCGGTTGCGTGGCCTGGAGCAGTGCGGGGTTTGCAGACCTTGGGGAAACTCTGTCATCACTCCTCCCTTTTTCTTCTCCCTCATGCTGGTCTCAACCCTGCATAGAGACAAGAGGGAAGGGTTGTGCTCCCTGCCTTGACCACCCCTGGCCACGGTCCCTGGTAAGCGGGTCCCCCAGCCTGGTGGGCTTTCTGCCTCCAAAGAAGAGGCAGAGAAGAAGGGTTGATGCCAGCAACTGTTTAATGAAAGCCAGGATGTTGCCCCGCTTGCCTCTTCATCCTGGCCTGGCTGGCAGGTACTGCAGCCAAGAGAGGAGCGAGTCCGTCATGGGGTTTGAGGGGATTACAGTGGTAAAATTTAACCAGCTCTAAAAACAACCGGAGTGCTGAAAATCCACTGGAAATGCATTGGAACGACATCATATGAAGTGGCTGGAATTTGTAATCTGGGTGTACAGGGAGACAGGCTTAAGGGCTTTCTGTTTATTTTTGATGGGCCTCTGGACGGTTAGCTGGGCTCCGGTCCCTGGCCCCGAGGGAGCAGGGCCCTGGATGCTCTGAGCAGCAGAGGCAGGGCAGAGAGCTCGGCTGGCAGCATGGCAGAAGGGGGCCGTAGGTATGTGCCAGTCCCAGTACAATAATAGCCGGTCAGCTGTGTTTATTTAGGTGAGCCAGCTCACTAGATTGTTATGTTAAAAAGAAGCTAACAACAACGTTCACCCGAGCGGTGTCCCGGGTTCCCGTTACAGCCCTTGGCTCCCACTGTCCTCAGTGCTCAAGGTGAAAAGCAGCGGTAGGACCCATAGCAACACTGGGAAACGGAGATGCAGATTGTGCATCGCTGGGAGTAGCCTGGGCTCAGACCCGGGGACAAAGGGACACTGGTTTGGTGGGTTGGGGTCGTAGGCACCCCAGGGTGACACGCTGCAGGGCTGTGACAGCAGGGAAGGGGCAAAGCCTCGCATCCCAGCAAACCCAGCGACATTTCCTTACCTCTCATGGAGGTACTTCTGGTCTCATGAGGCAGCAAGCTCAACATTTTAAAAAGCCCATGAGTCATTCCAAGGCAGAGACATGATCACGGGAAGGGTGATTGTCCTCAGATCAGCTCAAGGGTGGGCTGTCCTGAAGGGTCTGGTCGCAGGTGCAAATCAACAGTTCCCTCTCTTCTTCCCAAAATGAAAATTAGGATGAGCCTTGTTGTAAGAATGCTACACATCTGAGTGAACTGCAATTTGTTCTTGCTTTACGGGTTGACAAGCTCCTTTGTCAGATGTTCTGGGCAAGGAAATGAAAACCAGCATCCTGAAAAACCAGGAATGTTGTTTCAGTTTTGTTTCGTCTTCATTTTCTTAGGAAGGAAATGTAAGGTTAGGGTGTATGCCTTGGCTCATGTTCTAGTTTCCTATTTTTTTTTCTGTATGAGTCTGTATGGCCTGCACTGCTGTGAGGGACTAGCCCAGGCACAGGGCTACCCATTCGGTGTGGGCTGGCCGTTCGAGCTGCTCTGAAGTGCTGCCCTGGGGAAGGGTGCTCAGCTCAGGGAAAGGGGGGACCAGCCGTGCTCCATCTGCTCTCAGAAATGCCATGTGTCTAACTGACCCCATTTGTGTCACCTGTTTTCACTGTCCCCTAGGAATACCTAAGTACCACCCTTGCAGCCCTGCGCTCTAACCAGATCCTTACGCTGAAGGTTTGTGGGGTAATGATCTGACAGGACCCAGTTCTGATGCAAAGGCACGAGGATGCGGATCCAATATTGCACGCTGCCTTCTGAAACGAACTTGCTATGGGGACACAGAGGGGGCAGGGCAGGAGCTGGGTGGAAGAGGCTTCAGGTTTCTTCTCTAAACTCTCCTACCTGTGCCTCAATCCATTGCCGGGTCTTGTCTTGCCTCTGTTTTCAGGACTGCTTCTCTCCATTTTCCACCTTATCCTTTCCAACACCTTCCCTCTGCTTCCCTGTAAGCTGCATAATATTTCAGGTGCACTTCAGCACTTGAGGAGCCAGGCAAAGCCAGCTCAGACCAAGTCTGGGTCACTGGTGCAGCCGTGCTAGGCACACCTAGCATGGGGGTGTGGGGGTTTACAGCAACATCCCCCCTGAGAACATCAGTGCTGTCCTAAACGCTCTCCTGAGCTACGGGGCCTCCTGCACCATCTTTCAGAAAGAGAAAGATTTCCTTCAGATAAAGTCAGCCTAACTGATTTTCCAGCAGCACTGCTTTTGTTGCGATACCTTGTGGCTGTCTGGATCAGCGCATTCAAACACAACTGCCTGATCACAGCGCGGCGATGCTGCAATATCGGTTTGCCACTTCCCTTTGCAACAGGACTGGATCCTTGCTTTCTCTGCCAACACGAAGAACAACGTTTAAAGGGATTAAAGTGGACTGTTTGGATGTGTACGGTTACTGTGGTGGGAGACCTATGGGCACACCTCTCAGATCTGAACGCACAGCTCACATGAGGAAACGTTGCACACGGGCGCATTTTTGTGCCTGAGCACGGAAAGCCTCTTTCTCTTCTCCCTGTGTAAATCAAGAGCAGCTTCAATGGAAAACTGATAGGAACAGGAAAGTAGATCAGGCCAAGAGGAGCATTCCTGGGCCTGGAGCCGGCACGATGGGTGCCAGGGTGACAGCAGCATGCATGCAAGTGGAAACTGGATACACCAGAAGGATGAACAAATGCTCCTGAGCTTTAGTGCATTTGATTTCTGTGCGTCCGGGTCAGCTTTGTGCCCTAAGGCAGCATTCCTGGCTATAAGCAGTCAGAGGCTGATGTTACTATTAAACAAGGAAAAGCAATGCACAGGCTCCCAAGGCAATAACCCTGCTCAGGGCTCAGGCACCAAGGCCTAGTCTTCTCCCTCGGCCATGAGGGTTGTGTCTGCCCAGCTAAATGAACCGTGCCAGGACCTGTTTGCTGGCCCTGATACCTCCTGCTGTCCCCAGCTAGCCCCTCTCCGCTGCCTTCCACACCCCGAGGAAGCGTGAGGTCTGGAGATATACCATGTTTCTTGTAAGGGAAGAGGGATAGAACTAGGAAACCACATGTGGAAAACTTGGAGAAAGTTGTCATTGTGACAGTTGCCTCAAATCTGATGAAGAGAAATTAAGAGAAACAGTCCTGTCACCGGAGAGCTTAGCAGAGCCGGGGGGGCGGGGGGGGGGGGGGGTT
>JAVJGG010000094.1:3367649-3424863 GCA_035590195.1 Aviceda cuculoides
TAAAGGGAGAAACATGGCATGCTCACCCTGCAGTGTGAAAGGAGTTTCCATCTCCAAGAGTTTTCAAGGCCTCCTAGCAGGACAAGCAAGTCTTGTCCCCTGAGGCAAAAGTGCCCCTCCATATATGATAGAAGGGTTGGGTGTCCTGCCAGCTTCCTCATCTCTCTTTGAGCTTTGAGGAGCTGAGGATGCGATGACTGAACATTTGGATTGCCATAAGCAGGCAACACCACGGGTGGTATAGGCATCAGAGCACATCTAGAGTAGTTTTCTCCTTCTGTCTGCTCGCATCAGGAGGGCAGCTCCTGCATGGATATTTTGTTTATTTATATTTACATACACACATATCTGGTATGCTTCATGGTTCATATCAGGTAAATTGTTTGGTTATTTCTCATTTAAAAACACAAATGGTTTGTTTGTTAATATATTCTCTCCATTTAGCTTGTCAGAGCAAGCTGCAAATGCCTGATTTACTCCAGAGCTGCACAGTGGGCTGGGAACAAGTTTCCCAAGCAAAGCCAGAGAAACAGAAAAGATTCTGGAGCGCAATACATAAGGCAAAGCAGCTTTTTGGTCTTCAGATTCAGTGAGACCAGGTCTGGGGGGGGTTGGAGAACTATGGGCATAAATTTATTTGGGTGTATGGGTGAAGATAGTATTCATCTACATGAAGAATAGATTGGGGATGTTTGAACTCACCAGTGCAAACCATCTCTGTAAAGGGGCATTTCAAACCAAAGCAGTCAGCATCTCCCATCACCCTGCAGTCCATGTAATGTTGTCTACATTTCCCAACTCTAGTGTCCGTTTTGATTTTTTTTTTTTACAGGGCTTGCCTGGGCCTCCTGGACCAAAGGTGAGACATCTCGCCTCACTTAAAGGTAGCAAGGTGATAAACAGAGGTGGACACTCCTGGCAGGGAGAGATGTGTACAGTTTGATGGTTGGAGGAGGGAGAAAGGAGGTTACATCAAATAGCTGAGAAAAGTTTCTAACCCAGCTTAGTATTTTCTTTGGGGCCCGGCCGTGTGCTGACTCATGGGTTTTGTCCAGGCGACACGTCTGAGTTGCATCTTGACTGAGCAAGGCACGCCTCATCAGCCCCTCTTGCAAAATTCTTTGCCACACACAGCTTTATTGGCTTCTTCCATTCTCAAAGCATTTACCAGCGCTTCAGGAACTGATTTTGCAATGCTATTGTTAACTCCACCACAGTTTCCCATTTATTCACTTGCCAAAGTGCGAGCGGGGAGGGGGCGGGGTTGTTGTTGTTTTTCAGCTGCAACTGCCCAACACCATTTGTTTTTATTTGAGATATGTAGCCGGAGTGAGGAGGTAGGAACCGCAGAGCTGGGGCACAGAGCTGGCATGAGTTATCTAGCTGCCAGTGCTTATTGTGCCTTTCCTGCTAGGACTCAGTCCAGTGCAGGTAACAGTGACCCATGGGTCTGAAGGGTCAGGAACTCAGTGGAGTCACTCTGAGCAAAAGGTGGAATTTCCCCACGGAATGCCCTTCCATCCTAGCATCGCCCCAGGGAAAAGGGCATAGATTTGTCCTTCTCAGGCCACGCCTCACTTTCTCTCTTTTTTTTTTTTTTTTTTTTTTTTCCTTTTGCAGGGAGACCCTGGAATTCAGGGATACCCTGGCAGAAAGGTAAGAAGGGGAGCTCCAATATTGTTAAATGAATTAAGCTGCACTGATGCCTTGCAGGATCAGGGCTGCAAATCTGTGGACTCCTCTGGAGCCCTCTGCTGAGCTCTGCTCCCGCTGGACACGGGGTTGCGAGCGGCCCACAGGTCCCCTGCTGTCACCCGCCTAAGGAGAGGCTGGACCCAGAGATATCTTTAACTCTCCAGTAGCTATAGTACAGATGTCTCCCCGCCTGTGTGCCTCTCTACACCCATTTCCAGGCTGAAATACACCTCCCGTGCATCCAGACCTGAACAGGAGACTGGAAAGGGCCAAATCCCTGGCTATGTATTACTCTCTGGAATAAAGCAGGAAAGAGTCGATCCTGCTCCAGGTTAAAAGGCAGAAGCTGGCAATGCCCGAATGTCTTCAGCAGCAGCTAATTAACAGCAGGGTTGTCAAGCCCAGAGGGTGTAATGAAGAGACAGAAAAAGAGACAGGGGAAAGACACAAAGGAAGATCAAAGGGGAGGGAGGGAATGAAGAGATACTGCTAAAGAGATGTCAGCTGGAGAAGGAGAAGGTGAATGTTCCCAGCAGGCAAGAGTCCTGTGTCCCGTGTTATCTCCACATTGCTTTATGGGTGCTCTGCGAGCAAAATGGCAAGACCTGAATGCTTTTTAATTAGTTCTGTATAAACTGAGAAGTTTTTGTTATGTCAGGAAGTGGAAATTATAGCCCCCACGGACCACAGCCCACTCCTGGAGACAGACGCAATTTATTGCCTCTTCTTCCAGTGAACCGTCGGTTTTTCCATTAAGAGCCCATCCTGTTCTGTGTGCGCTGGGTGGGCGGCTCTCGGCACACAGGAGCGGTGAGGGGGTCCCTGCAACGACCTCGTAATGAGGGCCTCTCCTACAAACTCCTCTTACATGAAACAACTTGTCTGGCTAATTTACTTACCAAGAAAAGAGCCTGCACTGATCTCGGAGGAATGAGCCTGAGGTTGTGACCTTTCTCTGGGAAAGGTGGAAGGAATGGATGAAAGTAGGGGAGAAAATCCTCCTTGGTGAGTGAGTCAGGGGAAAGGGAAAAGAGGGCAAAGAGTTGAGCAAAGATGTTAGTTCTGTTATGACATAGGATCATGGGCCCACTCCCTTCGATCCATATGTTTTGCACCCTGAATATCTTTCTTGATGTGGAATGGTGCTCCTCTCCCAGAGAGACCCAGATGGTAGGTTGGTTTGTGGTGGGCACCTCTGTGCGGGACATCTTTGCTGACCTCTCAGGCAACGCACAGGCTCCTTTTCTTGCTGCTCACTGTGTTTGCTTCTTCCTCCCTTTTCTTTCTTCTCTTTCTCAGGGTGAGGTGGGCGAGTCAGGCCTGCCCGGTGCACATGGCCTCCCAGGAGCTACTGGCCCCAAGGTAACCCTTGAACTCAGAGTCAGTGGGGCCATCTCCCAAGGGCACATAAGTGGCACCCAAGCCTAGAGACATGCTAAAGGAATACAGAAGGTCAGGGGCTGGAGGCAGTTCTCTAGAGCCTGGTATAAGCCACATAAACAGAAAAACTCACCCCTCTGTAAAGGGCCTGGGCAAATTTTGGCCAGAGCGATTCCCCGCTGTCCTGAACCAGGGCCGGGTGCAGCCCTGCACAGGCCCCCGTTAAAGAATAAAACCGACCTGACCTTTAGAGGCTTTTGCATTAAGGCTGGGAGAATGAGGATACTCTGCTCCATGAAACGGTTTGATGGTTCGTCTACACCAAAACCACGTAGGAAAGCATTAGTACGGGTGACGTCCAGCATCCACTCCAACAACGTAAACTGCCTTGCGTTCCCAGGGAGGGGTGGGCTGCAGCCAGCGTTCAGGCTGGTACCGTGTTATTACCACAAGCCAGTTCTCTCTGGAGGCCTGGGGTTGCATTTATTGCACACTCCCTCTTTCGGCTACTTTCTCGTGGGCCCTCGCTTTGACGATTGTACCGCTTGCTTGATTTCTCTTTATGTTCACTGTCCCTCTCTCTCTCTCTCTCTCTCTCCTTTGCTGGGCAGGGCGAAAAAGGGGACGCTGGCATAAAGGTAGGCATGAGAAATGAGGGTTTCTAATGCAGTAGATCATCTGGGAGATACTGCTCCTTGGGCCGATGGGTTGTAAGAGGAAGTTGGGTCTGGGGCAGCTCTGTGGGGTATTTAATGGAGTACACATCTGTGCTCTGATTAACCACAGGCAGACACTCCAAGCTCAGGCAGTAAAAACAGCCTTCATCCATTTGGTGGAATTCAATTCTTACCAAAGGCATTTCTCTTGACTATGAAGCTCGCTAATGATTTGTTACATCTCTCCATTTGATGGGCTAGATTGGGGTTTCCTCATAAAATCTGGTCAGCTGACGCATCAAATCCACTCAAACTCTGCAACTCGGGCTGAGGTTTGGCACCAGGCTTTTCTGTCTGTTTCTGGACACTTTTTACAGGCTCATATGGTCTATGCCCAGATGTTATCTATTTGACTGAAATTTACTGTACCCATATATTTAAAGTATATTACTCAATGTAGACTGTGCTTAAAACATTACAACATTGGCAAGTGTTCATGACAGTCAGAGCACACTGTGTCATGCCATACATCTTAAACATCATGAGAAAAGACTAGTCCTGTAATACCTTGAAAGGCACTAACAGTGACACATACATTTCAAGTATTTAGTATGTGGCATGCATCTCATTTATTGTGCAGCATATACACTTTCTATATTTTTTCCATCTGGGTGGATCACTATTTGAAGGGAGAAAAGGCCCCTTCAGAACTTAACATGGATGTGTTACATCAAGTTTAAAGGAATGCTCTTTGGGAATGCAGGCACCGGCTTAATAGTTGACTAGAACAGCAGCGATTGTCTTCCTACAAGAAAATAATACCTCCTCAGAAATACTGCAGTGCATGTAAAGTCCAAAGGTTCCCCCGCGTCCATCTTCACATCAGTGCAATTCCATCAAACACAAAGGCATCGATTCTGGTTTGTGCCAGTGTAAATGAAAGCAGAACTGCACCCAGAAATAATGTGTTTTGGAGGCTAGGAGTTTTTTTGCTGCTGTCTCAACAGCCAGGTGCTCTCCCATTAAGCTGAACTGGAGGACTGAAGTTAGAGCGTGGCCTGGGAGGGAGGAAAGGCTGGAAGGAGAAGCTGTGTCCCACCCCTGCTTATACTCCCATGTTTCACCTCTAGCAGACTCCTGCTGGGCTTGCACCCATGTACAAGGACTGATCAGCCCTTCGTTTGGGCTCTGGCGAAGGGCAAGTCTCCAGGTCTTCCAGTGATGTCTCGGGGTCATCCACAGACGAGAGCCTTCCCTGTTCTGTTGTAGGGAGCGATGACTCAGGGCAACCCTGGAGACATGTTCTTGCTACTTGGGCCCTTATTCATCCCACTTTATAAAGAGCGGAGATGAAACCCGCCGTGCTTTTTGTGGTACTAAATTGCAGCTCCAAAGGAACTCCCCCATCCCAAAGTAGCCTCTTCTTTCACACACAGACTTTCATTTGTTATTGTCAGGATCACTTTTCTCTCAACTTCCTTTCTTTTTTGCTCAGAGGAATTGAAAGGGAAGTGCAGAGAGAGGTACCCTGAAATCAGGAGCCAGACATCACCCAGTAGCAGCTCCTGAACATCCGACAGCGCGTGCATTTGTTGTCTTTGGAAATTGCTTCTTTCTGTCATCCTCCTGCCTAGGAGGGTTGTTTGGGACTTTGGAAGGCTTTTAATGCTTCCACCTTTGGATCCATTTACCTGGGCTAGATTCTACCTTCTGTTTGTTTTGAGGAGCCCTGGACGAACACTGATTCATAGTTTAGCTGTAGTGACCAATTTTGCTGGCAGTGAAGAACATTTCAGGCCTGACAAGGCTTACTGGTTTCACACAGACCCCTTGTTCACTTAATAAGCTCTCCCCACCCAGTGACAGATGCAGCACAACATAGATTCTCTCTTAGCTATTTTCTTCTGTGGCCACCATTTGTACTTTGATCGTGTTGAGACCTATATCTGTGTCCCATGAAGGTCATTAGAGAGCCAGTGAATGTGATCACCTGGGTCCTTTAAATAAGCATTTGACTCGCTGCCTCCCAGCCTAGCCATCACATTCAGCTTTGCTGACATTTTGTTTCTTTCTTTTTTTTTTTTGAAAGGTCCTTAGGATGAGGCTTTTTCTCATGCTCTGAGGAAAGAGCAATAAAGGAGCTGCCCACAGCCTTGCTCAATAACCCCCTCATCATCTGCCTTTCACAGCAAGGAGGAAAAAAAGGAAGGGTCTCTGTTTTAATTGGCAGCCCACAGCCAGTACTGCTAACGAGCTGATCAGCATGGGGCATGCTCTCTCATGATTGGCACCCAGTGGGTATAAAGCTGCTCACACCAGGTGTAGGGGAAGAGACTATGAAGGTCTTCTGTGTGTTGGAGGGGAGAGACTTGGGAGGTATTTCTGAAGTCAGGATGAAGCTCAGGAAAGCTGGGAGGTGCTGCTGACCTGGAGCCCACTGGGGACCTGTGCCAGGCATTTTGCCTTTCATATCCACCTTTAGTGATGTTTCTCAATTTCTGGCTTGGCTCTACCATTCCAGTGCTGGCTTTGATGGGCTGCTGTTGCCTGGCTATGGCACCCTGTGCAACCCAAAGGGCACCGGGAGATCACAAAGAGATCAGCCCAGTGGGTACTTTCTGTATTACAATGGCTTTCAAATACATAAGGATTTAAAGATGTTCTGGACAGTTGTTTTTCCTGCTTATTCTCTGGTTTTGGCTCTGGGGTTTGTTTCTGCTCTTTGATGGTGCAGTGTCATGTTTGTTGCTCCTGCTCTCTAATTAGCTCTAGTTTGCCTGTGTGATCCTGCCGGTGCCAGTGGGGGCTGTGCAAGCAAGCTGAGGCCATCATCAGAAAATGCAGGGTAGGGTGGTTGCTCTGTAACTTGCCCCCTGTAAGGGGCTGCCTTGTTCCCTCTCAGTGAGGTGGCTTTGCTTTTGCAGGGCTAAATAATTAAACAGCTCTTCAGGCAGGCAGTTTCTTCCAGGAAAGTCTCTGGGATGAGGAATTACTTTCAAATGCAGGGCTGCTCTGTGGGGGCAGCCTCTGCAAGCAGTGTGGGTGCCTCCCAGCAGAAAGCATTGGTCTTCTCTGCTTGGTCTCATTTAAGAAAAAAAAAAAAAAAAAGCAAAAAGCAAAATGGGGAGGACAGTTGGGAAGGAGGGAGAGAGAGTTGTCCCCACTTCTCCAGTACGAAGCATTCATAATTATTGTTTTATTTTTCTCACAGCTGAAAATACCACAGTTAGGTATGCTGCATAGGGCAGGAGGTACCCATGCTGCCTAGGTCATGTATGTTATGGTATTAGACAGTGTTTTACAAAGTACAGTTCGTGGGATGCCACAATTACAAAAAGTGCTTTAAAAAAAAGCATATACGTATATCCCTACTGAATAGTCCTTCCAAGCAAGGACTAAACACCTGGAACAAAATAACAGCAATATGCAGATTGTCTGAAGGTGTTTTATTTTCCAATTACCACCAGATAAAATTCAGGGTAACGATACAAGGCAACCCTTGGATTCTCTGTTTCTCCAGATAAGTTTGTTCATCCTACGGTCACTGCAGACTGAGCGACTCCCTATGCCATGCAGAACACCGTGGCGTGGGATGTGGTAGCGGGATACAGAGACCGTCTTTGTCCCCAGCACTGTTGCTGTGGCACTCCAGCAGGGTCAGTCCTGCTGTACACAACAGCCTTGAGAGGTACCACTGATGGGAAACGGCCACGGATAGGGCAGGCAGGTGGGGAAAATGGGTTGTGCCCCAACTCACCCAGGAGGCTTTCGCATCACCTGTGCCCTGGGGACTCCTCACCGAGCCCTGGGAGGACTCATCTCGTGTCTCTTGCTCTCTTTCTCTGTCTTTCTCGCTCTGCTTCCAGGGGGAAAGAGGCATGCCAGGGCTGCCAGGAAGACATGGCACTAAGGTACCTCGTAACCAGTGGAGTGACGCTTGTCTGCCTGATCTCACCCATACTGCTCGACTGTCCCTGATGCACAAGCATCACCTGGATTTGTGTGTGTGTCTGTTAGTCAATGACTATCTTCAGCTGAATTCTTTCTGCTTCTATATTGCAAAATATAGGGCCTAATTTATGACGGAGATGGTGGGGGAAGAAGTGTTTTACAAAGCAAATGGCATGCCCAGTCTGATGCTGTCTTGCAACATCAGGATCTTAATGCTTTACACTAGTGAGAGCGGCCAGTTGCTGATGCTTCTAGGGAATTGGTGTTTTGTAAATTGGGGGTCCCAAGTGACCGCTGCAACCTTCAGCGATGTGTGTTAGCCCACTGCGATCAGCTGGGCTATACAAGTGTGAATCTGGACTAATGCAGCGAGGAATCAGGGTCAGTGTGTGAGCAAGCCTGCATGTGTGTGCATTGGAGTTTTAGGATAAATACTAGAAAATCGTCTGCATTCACTGCTATTTAGAGGCCAAAGAATGAGGGAACAGGCATCCCAAATGCACTGTGAGAGCCTAACCCAAGCCACTTGCTGCATGTAATCCCTTTCATGACTCTAGCCTGTATTCACTATAACCTACTGATCCCTGAGACGATCTGGAATGCTTTTTTCCCCTGTTTATTGCATAGAATCCCTGATCTCCATCTTCTGTCCTTGTGTTTTTTAGCTTTGTCCCTGATTTCTGTTTCAGAAAGCTGAGAGGTATGATCCTGCTGCTCTCTGGCTCCCCACTCCTCCTTGTTTGAACTTTTCCAAGCTCTTTTCACTTTGAACTTGGCTCCCAGTCCTCCCCTTTGTCTCATGTGCTACATCTCAATGCCTCTCATTTCTCACCTTCTAACACTACTTTACCCCCTCCCCTCTCCTTAGACCTTCGTTATCCCTCATATTTGCTTTTGTAACTGGACCTTTTCACCAGGACCTAACTAATACTAACACAGGCTGTACAGAGATTTCAGAGCAAAGCGTTGATAGGGAAGACCTGCTTTTTGCATCAATGCTGTCGAGGGAAATGTGACTGTCCCTGCGGGAGCAGCTGCCTCCTGGGGTTTCGAAGCACCTGCCTCAGATTGCAGGGCAGGCTGGACTCCGCGGTCTCGTGGTGGTGGCTTGCTCTGCGCTGCAGAATGACGCCTGAATTGCAGTGCTTGGAAGTCTTTTTTTTTTTTTTCCCCCGAAGGTGGCTGGCTTCAGAGCTCTCCTGAAAACATTTTACTGCAGGGTTTGTCTTCTGTGATAAAAACAGAATGAGGGGAAATAGCAAGACCAAGGCCCTGGGGTACGAGCTGGCCTTTCTCGGGACGCTTGAGCTGATGTATCTGGGATCAAGTGCTGAACTGGGTGTTTGGTCCTCAGTCCGTCTTTGCATTCCTCAGTTACTTGCCACTGTTCTGCTTGTTGGCCTTCGCTTCACTTGCAGGACTAAAACCGGGGGGCTGGAAATCTGGTTGTCTTGACTGGGTTGTGCTCATGATGTCTGCCTTTGGAGGAGCTTTCTGGAAAGCAGAGCCACTGCCATAGGTGAACGACCGTGCGCAGGGAAGGAGGATGTGTGCTGTGTGGTGTTACAGCATTACTTCTGAGTTTTGGAAAGGAAAAGATGTGGATTTTGCCTTTTTAGTTCCACCTGGCTGCTACTGTTTTGTTTTTTTTTTTTTTTTAAAGTTTGTGTCCTATTCGTTTCAAACAAGGTGTTCCTGTCTTTCCTTTCTCTGCCAGGGCGCTCCTGGGCTGGCCACCGCAGGACTGAAGGTGAGTTTTACCCTACATTGCAGTGGCATAAGTAAAACACGCTTGAGAGCAAGGGCTGGAGTTAGGAGAGCACAAGGCACAGGAAAATGGTCGGAGAGCTCCCACTAAAGGGCAATATCAGAACTGTTGTTCCTTTTGGCAGAGGTACTGGATGCGTCTTCAGCAGCACCCTTGTTCCTCCGCACCTCTCTGGGCAGAGATTTTGCTGAACTCGTGGTACTGCACATAAGTGTCGGGATGGCAACAGAGCAAAGGGCCAGGTGCAGATTTAGAGGTCCAAGACACGCAATGAGACAACGACCTGTTGTCCTCATTCCCTCCAGCTGCTGGGGAAAAAAGAAAGAAACAAAGAAATTATCTCCAGGGCTGGTGGGGAGGGTTTTTCTCCTTGATGCCACATTGATCCCCTATCAACACAGCCTCCTTTCAACCCCAGCTGTAACCACAGCCTTGCTCTGCAGGGCACTTTTTGCAATTGTGGCATCCTGTGAACTGTATTTTGTAAAATACTGTGTGCGCAGAGCTAGGAGTAGGCAAATTCCTTAATGCCAGCAGATGAGTCTTGTCTCATTATGCTCTCTTGTATCTGGTAATTCTTCTCTTAAAATACTGCAAGGTCATTACTCAGTTTTATAGAAGCCGCTTGCCTGAGGCTTGCTGGTTTCTTACAGCAGCCTAAGAGCTGGCTAATGAAGATAAAACAAGCTCCAGGCACAAATACTAATACGCATTTAAAGCATCCTCATGCCCTTATTTACAAGCCCAAGGCCTCCACAGATGAATATTCTTTCCTCCACTCTGATAGCCCTAGGAAGATTTGTACGCCGTCCTGCTGGTTTTTCACTTTATTTTCCTGTCTGTTCCTCACCAGGGCGAGCCCGGGACTCCAGGAGAAAAGGTACTTTCAGAAGGCTTTGCTCTGAGCCTGCATTTCTGATTTGTTTGTGTATTTTTTTCCCCTCCCAGAACAGCTGAGGGAGCTGAGGAATGGCTCCGTGCTTCCCAGTGCCCAAATCCAGACCCTAAAGCAAAATGGTAGTAGCATCCAGTGATGCCAAGTGAGAGAGGGACCATACTGCAAAAAAATTCCCTCCCTCCTGCTCCCGTCTGTGTTGATGGGAATACCCTCCAGCTGCCTTCCTCCTTTCCCCCCCTACTCCACAAAATATGCACAGCACACTTTGCTTAGCAGTATATTCCCTCTCCCCCTTCCCTTGTCTCCTTCTGCCTCCCAGTACTTCTGTGTCCACCAGAAATCTTCCCACGTTACCGTAGGGGGCTGTTCTTCCATCCTACGCCATACGAAGTGCCCTGCACAGTCTCCCCTGTCTCAGCGTAGCGTGACCTGGTCTGAGTTCCTGTGGGGGGCACAGTACAAAAATACCCCATCACTCTCCATCCCTAAGCAGCCGGCTTGGTTTCTGAACAGCTGGCTCCTCTTGCTCGAGGCTCGCTGGGTTATGTTACAGCACGCGATAGCCGTATAACAGACACACTCTCTGTCTCTTTTCTTCCTCACGAAGGGAGATCCTGGAGTCCCAGGGAGGATGGGCCCCCCAGGTTTGCCAGGGAAGAGGGGGCAGCGGGTAGGACATTGCGTGTTTGGGCTTGGTGTCCCGGCAGTGCTGTGTTCCTGCGAGCGGGAGCTGGCGGGAGCCTGCTTTGCGTTGCATTGTCGTGCTTGCGGGGGATTACGTGTTCTTTTCTGGCTCTTGCCCCCCCCCTTGGTGAAGTGTGTTTGCGTGTTCCTGCTTGCAGGAGGTGGGGGGCTGGTGGCAGGCAGGGCAGCATGAGATGCCTGGGATGTAGTCTTGCCCTGGGAACGATTAAGGACAGCGCTGCATCTTTTGACTCCAGAAATAACACCTTAAACAGGGATTCAGTAATCTGACCTCCCTCCTCAAGAAATCTGCGTCTTTACACCATTGTTCAGGCAGCACAGGATGTTTTTCAGTAGCCCTTATGGGCATGTGTATTGAAAAGTAGTCCCTGAATGAAAAGCAGGATACCAAAAACAGAGCAAGGCAGAATCGGGAATTCACAGAGGCCTGGGACAGGATTAGAGATTATATCCTTACAAAAACCCCAAAGGCCAAACGTTTTCTTTGGGTATGAGGTCCTGCAAACGTTTTCCTTCTTTTCAGGGAGAGAAGCATTAATTTACAACAACAATGTGCATGCTCTGTCAGGGGAGGAAAGTTGCGGGGCGGGGGCTTACAGGTGGCTGGAGGCCAAATTACCTTCAAGAAAGGGGTCACTGCACTCCAGAATTGCCTAAAAAAATAAGATTGCTGCTAGTTAATTATTTTCCATGGAGCCACCAGTGCATGTCTGTTCGTGGAGCATTGATGCAAGTCCCCTGCATGTCAGACGTGTGCCCTTGAGCTCTGACGAGTCGGGTGTGCAGCACCAGCCTCTGCAGGCAACAGCATGGCACCAAGAGGATCTCTTTGCTAGCCTTGCTGATCTGGTGTGCTGCTGTTGTGGAGACAGCTAGGCACCTGCTGGGGGAAAGAGGTTTGGAATTGTTCTGTGTAATCTGTACAAGTCGTTAAGTCTTGGGGGTGTGAGGACTGCAGGTAAGAACACACCTTTTTCTGATGATGCATTTGAAACGTGTCTTCATGGTAGCAGAAACCTCTGATATCACTCTCTGTCCTGACAAAATGCAGACTCCCAAACAGGACACTGTAGCTGGAAACCCTGGCACTTAGGTTCTATTCAGCCCGTTCCATCCAGCTGCTATCTTCAACATAAAGACCACTAATTGAGCTCCAATATTCAAAAGATGAGCCAGATGTCGTGGTGAGCTAAGCAAAGTCACTTCACCAAGTGAATGCAGGCCTCGCTCTGCAAGCATCATTTTACACCATCGCCTTCTGTCTTTGCCATTTTTGCCACTCCTCTTTTCACTGCTTTTCATGACCAGTATGTGTCACAGAGCTTGTCTGCTAACTGAGACACTGCACTGCTTTTTTTTAAGAGCATAATGAGACTGGGATTTGGAGTTAGGGAATGGGAGCAGGAAACGCCCCTTGGGAGAGGTGTGGGAATGTTGGTTGTGAGATCTTTGCCAAAACAAAGCAGTGTAATTCACAGTGTAATGAGGAGCTGTGAAAACTGGGATGGACTCAAGCAGCGGGCAGTTTCTGTGCAAAGAACTGAACTATATCAGGGGATGGAGAAAGTCCTGCGCTCCACATAAAATTTGCCCCGGGCAAAAACTTCTCTGGGTATATGGAATGGCAAGAGCCTGTGCTGAAGGACTGTCAGGGAAAAGGGTTTAGCAGACCAGAGTGATAAGGAAGATGCACAGGGAGGATCCTGGATCTCTTTCCCACTCACCTTCCTTTGGAGAGAAATAGCAATGGTGCGCAGAGATAGTCAAAAGGACAGGATAAAGCGTTCACTGTCCTGAGCCGTTACTGCTGGAGGATGCCTTGTCTATGTCTAAAATAAAATCTCCCGGGAAAGGGAAAGAGGGTTTGAAACCAGAAGCAGCTCATCCTTTGGCTGCTTCTCCAGGACGGAGAGCCTGCAGAGTCAGCCCGACCATGTCTGTTTTACCAACAGGGTGAGAAGGGACGAGCTGGTGACCCTGGGCTTCCTGGACTCCCTGGCACGAAGGTTTGTATCTTCTCTGATTTTTTTAGGGAGGCCACTCTCATCCCCTTTCCTTCTTCCCTCCTGTGCCAGCTGTACACAGCTCACGCGCTCTCAGGTCACTGTCGCAGCGTACAGCAGCATGTTCTGCGGAGCTCAGCTGGATGTCAGCCCCAGCCAGGGATGTGATGGGGTCACACAAAGGATGCCTTTTTGTGAGGAATTGCATGCCTTCATGCAGTGATGGGGAGGCTGTGGTCCTGGGAACGTGACCACGGAATTGTGTTCCAGTAGTTCGTCTTTAAAAGCGTGACCTCAGGCGTAACGTGGCATTTCAGCCTCCCTCCTGCTCCAAGATCCACATGTGAGGAGGAGATGGGCTTTTTGGGAGCTGCACTGCTGTGCTCTGAGTTGGAAGAGTAGTGCTTGGAGAGACGCAGGGTGGGTCAGCTAAAACTAAGCTCTGAAACTGTGTTTTTTTCCCTGTGCTCTGGGATGTGGATAGAAATCACACCTTTCAAGTCAGACTTTCACAGGGTGCTTTTCCTTTGGGAAAGGGGACAGCGCACTGAATGACAGTGGCCACTTCAGGAAAGGACGAGGGTGTAATGGCAACTCGGTACAAGCAAAGCTTTCCTGTTATTGCCTTTGTACCTGTTCTGTGCAAAGGATGTGTCCTGCAGGGCCGACTGTCTGCCTGATGACTACAGCTCCAGAGGGAGCCATCCCCAAAAAAGCCGTCATCAGGTGATTGGTGGTTTTATCAGCTCAATTTCAACAGTAGAAGAAAACAGTTGTGTTCAAACCGGAGGCCAGGGGATGAGGTCTGTCCACAGGCTGCTTTATATGGCACTGGGGAGTAAGGGCCGAGCAGCGGCACGGCGGCCAGAGGGATGACGATAGCCGTGACCGCTGGCAGGGCTCTGGGTGGAGGCCCCAGGCAGAACTATGTTGGCCTGGTTCCTGGACAGCTGGTGGCTCTGGAGCAGTGACGTTCCTGGACTAGCAAGAGGCCAACTGATGGACCAACTTGTCTTGGGCCCTGTCTCTCTAAGCCAACAGTTTGGCGAGTGAAGTTATGGAGATGGAGAGACTGAATTGTGACACGTGGCTTGTTCTTCCTTGCAAACAGGGAGAGAAGGGAAATGCTGAGAATGCCTTGGCGGGAGGTAAAGGAGAACCCGGCCCTCCAGGTCTGCCTGGGCCCCCTGGACCAAAGGTGAGTGTTTTTTCCTCCAGTGAGTTGTGTACTGTGAGGGATTGTGACCAGCACAAGGTGTGTAGGAAGGGGCAAAGGTTGCATTCATCTGTGCCCGCCTCTGATTACCTGTTGAAGGGACATCACGTTCTGCAGAGTGTTTTTGTTCTCTTGTTTTAAATGCTGAAGGTGAGAGAATTTGTGAACTGTGTTTTGGGGAGGAAAATACCCTCCTTGTGCTCAGATAACTCCCCTCTAGGCTCTGTGAGAAACTAGTCGCTCAGAATCAATGGCAGCCTCTAGTCCCTGTGGTACCTAAGCCAGGGTGGACACGAGGAGGCAGGACGGAGGCCCTCCAAGTCTTCTCTCCCCTTCCTCTTCCACCTCCTCAAGGAGCAGCAGCAGTAAAGTCCTGCCCCTTTGGCAAAGAACACTTAAATCTGAGGTCCAGTCTCCAATGTACTTGGAACAGCCCTTCTGTGCACTTACTTTGGGTCTGAACTGGGTGTTTTCCTTCGTGCTGAATACTCTCTCCGCACTGTGTAGAAGAGAAGGGCACCTGGTATGAAGTCATGGCTGGAAATTCGGGTTACCTGAGGAGAAGAGGGCACAGCAGGGGCGCTTGGCTGGTGCAGTTCTTCCTCCTGGAAATGCAAAGCCAGCAGTAGAGTCGCACCCCTTCCATGGAATACAAACCCATCCCTTTTCCTTTCTCTTTCTCTCAGGGAGAAGCTGGTGACATTGGCCGGCCTGGTGCTGCAGGGTCACGGGGGGAAAAGGTACAGTCCTTCTGCACAACCCAGCTCCAGGTTCAGTAGCTGCAAGTCTGTTCCTACATGTACAAAACTTAGCTGAAAAGGAGCATTTTAAAATTAAGCTCTCTAGTCCCAAACTGTTTCAGAGGACCAGCAGAGAACAACAATTCCTGGAGTTCAAGCAAGTGAAGGGATAGGCTTTGTTAACAGCATGTTCTTCTTGTTACAGGGGGAACCTGGTTCACCGGGAGACCAGGGACCCATGGGCCCAAGGGTAGGTGTCCCTCCACTAACGCTTGAAGAGTTTTGGCCTTTCAAAGGGGTCTAAAGATAGTGGGACCACACTGACAGTCTAGACTGGGCCTCTGCTTTCTTGACAGATGTTCTCACTATCACTGAAAATGCTTATAGCTGGGCAATGGCTAAGTTTGAGACAGGCCATTTGTCCATTCCATACCCTCATCAGAAGACACCCCCATCTTAGGGGGGGGAAAAAGTCTTTCAAGCCACCTCAGGGTGAATGCTCAGCTCATTCATAGAAGGAGGTGGGTTTGGACGTCCCAGTCTGAGCTCAGGCCCTTGCCCTATCAGCAAAGGGCAGCAGGAGGGTGTTCGGTGTGTGCTCAAGTCTGGCAGTCGGTCAGACAATCCAGCTCCTGGATTCTGACCTCAACTTCGCCACTCACCAGACCTGCCAGCTTTGATGGTCATGGCACGGTGATCTGGACTTGTCTGGCTACATTTCTGTAGTGTTTTCTCTATAAAATGTGCTTTTAAGAGCTTTGTTTAATCAATGAAAATCTGGAGGCTCACGAAACAGGCCCCTCCGAGACCCCTTTTTCAGGGTGAACCGCAGCTCTGAGTACCCCATGGGAAGGGCAATCCCCAGGCCCTGGCCAAAGAGCTGGTATTTTGCAGGGCCCCAAAGGAGAGCCTGGAAAGGATGATATGATGGACTACGATGGTAACATCAGCGAAGCTCTCCAGGTGAGCAGCTGCCCTCCTGGCCCATGAGGTGACTGCTGGGAGCTTTACTGTTTCCCAGGGGGTGCAGATGACTGGGAACAATGTAGATCTGCTTCCTCAGCAGTAGCAGCCAAGGGAAGTACTTGGTTGTTCCATAGTCCCCTTCATCCTACAGCTTACTGCATGTAGTGTTTTGGTAAATACTTGTGCACCTTGTTTAATTGATATATTAACACTGGTGGACATAGAGGTCATGGGAATTGCCTCAAGAGTGGCTCATGACTTGGGGTAGGTGGTGAGGAAAAGGACTGCAGAGCTTCCTTGGAAGTGTGTGCTGATGATGTGCAGCGAGCGAGTGGCTATGCCTGGGTTCTTCTTGGAAAAAGGGGAAATCATAGAATAATAGCTCCATGGGACTCAGAGCTAGTTTTTTGCTTTTGTTCATTCCGTAGGCTCCTTGCTCATTTGGGCCAGTGTTATGTTAGTGGAAAACAAACCACCTCCAGGAAAAAGCTTAGCTTCCCAATGGCTGATTTCCTTTTTGATATTTTTTTTTTTTTTTTACTTTTTTTTCTAGGAAATACGAACTTTGGCCTTGATGGTGAGTTCCTAGCTTTGCTGCGTGGTTTTAAGCAAGTAGCCATATGTCCTTCCTAAGCAGATGGCCTGACAATTTAGGTGCAGCTAAAACATTTGACCTTTGCTGTTGGGAGCTGGAGTAGGGGCAGCTGACAGCTGAAGGAAAAGCTCATCTTGCCTTCTGATCACGGCTCTTGAATTCTAATCAGGGCCTTTATTTCTCTGCTTTAAGAGGTAATACATGCTGCTCACAACAGGGATTGCTCAGAAGGAGCAGGGAAGAGCAAGGGGGACTGACCAAAGCAGAGAAAAAGGAGGCCTTGGGTGCTTTGCGAGAAAGCTTATACTGGCAGTCTGTGGTGGACACTTTCTGTGATGGGAGGGGAGGACGTATTTTCACCATTGATAAGTATAGCTTGACATAACAGTCCTGTACAAACCCGATCATTTAAAACAGCAGTGACTACAAGCCCTTTGAAGACAAAGAAAGGCAAAGTAGTTATTTTGAGCCAAAATAAGGGAAGAAGTATCCCTGAAATTTGCTTCTCAGGACAAGAAACCTGGTTAGGAAAAAAGATGGATTTTTAAAATGCAGTATGGCAGGGCGGCACAGGTGTAAGTAGCATCACTTGCTAGGCCAAACCGCTCCCTAGGTTTCCTTAAAGGGTAACTGCTGAGACTGATCAGGAAATCTGCTCAAAATACTAGGGCCGTTTACCTCTGCTTAAGCTGTGCTTGGGATCCAAGTAGTACAGTGATTCCTATGATCTCTACTCTAAAAGTGTACTTTTGTAGATAGGAAGGGACAACCTTAAGTTCATCTTAGTTTCAGGAGGAGATAGCTGTGGTCTTTCTAGTTTTCTTCCGTGAAAATGTAAAGAAATACATACATATCTGCAACTCACTTTGGACTGGCCTGCTGCTCTCAGACCTCTCCATTGCTTGGCTTCCCAAGCAAATACAATTTCAGGAGTCCCTGGGAAAATTCCTCTGCTATTTCCCCTTAAACTCAGAAGAGCTGTTTGGTTTCAAAACATGAAAATAAAGGCCCTGTTGATAATCTGAAAGTGAGTTTTTCTTTATCTAGGGACCCCCAGGACTTCCGGGTGTGGCTGGACCTCCAGGGCCACCGGGACAGAAGGTATTTGCTCTTGCAGAGAGCTAAGGGAAACACAGGAGTGGTCCAGGCAGAATTCCCACACACAACCCCCTCCTAGTGCTCCTATTCTCCCTGTCCAGCACTATCAGACTGCCCTGCTGGCCTCTACCACTCCTCCTCATGCACAATATCCTGAAAATCTCTTTTCCCACAATGATAATGCCTTATCAGAAAGATGAAGGATCCTTTCTACTTGCCCTCCCCTTTAGGAAGCAGCTTATGGGAACTGATTTCTTCTGCAGGGATTGTGTTGGTTGGGAACTATGTTATAGCACTGGGCTGGTGAACTGGCAGGATAAACAAGGCTGGTGAAATTCTTAGGCAGTCACACACATATTGTCTCAGCAGGGGTTTCCATGCTTTTTTTTCTGTGACTATTAGTTACCAGAGTCCCTGCAGACTATTTCTGTAATGCCCACCCTTCATCATCGTAGTGCCATGCAGAAGGAGTCAGAATAGCTGCTTTCAAACTGCCAAAGTAACAATTCTGTGTTTCAGGGTGAAATTGGCTTGCCAGGTCCTCCAGGCCATGATGGAGAGAAGGTAAGACACGGTGCCTCTGTGGATTGCTCTTTCCTTTAGTGGTTTTACCTCTGTCACTAACATTGCACAGTTGCTTTTCCCGCAGGAGAAAAAAGTATTCTGCTTTACAAAAATGAGCATTAATGGTTTATCAAAGTCCTCACTTACAGGGAGTGACTGGGATGGTGTGGCAAATCTACTTTGTCCTGCCCATGACCCCTCAAAGGACATTACGGCGAGTGAGAGGATGAGCAGTGAAAGAGGTTCTGGGCCAGGGGCTCACCCTGCAGGAGTAACCTTACTCTTATCTCTAAGTGTTTCACTCCGTGTTGTGTGGATTTCTTTTAGGGACCACGTGGCAAGCCTGGAGAAATGGGCCCCCCTGGCCCTCATGGACTGCCAGGGAAGGATGGACCACCTGGAATAAAGGGAGAGCCAGGCCATATTGGGGTCACAGGAGAAAAGGGCGATAAAGGAGAGCCAGGACAAGCCGGCTCACCGGTGAGTAAATCAAAGCCTCTCAGAACATTGCTGGCTGTCCAGGTTATGGGGCAAGGCCCTGGGACTTCTTGGATACCTCAGAGCCCCTCCGACATGGGTGCTGGAGGCACCTCATCACTGCTGTGTGAAGTGTGCCAGTACAGAAGCGATGTCTTGGCTCCCTGGCAGATGTGTCCGTCTTGCTGGAGTGGCTGTCCCTGGCGGCGTGCCCTGCTCTGTCACTTCCTCAGCTTGCTGCCTGGCGTATTGCTTAAACCGAAACGCCCCTGTAAGCAAGCAGGCCTGACTGTGAGCAAGACAGCTGAGGTACCAGCACGCGTGCCCTGCTGGGGCGGCAACTGCATGGGGTAACCCTACCACTAACCGGGGCAGAGTGCCCAGTCTCCCAGCTTCAATCCGTCACAACTTCTGTGTCCCCAGCACTAGTCAAGAGGGTTTTATGCAATGAGTTTTCGCCTCTCTACAAGATTACTAGGATAAAAGTCTTGATGTCACAACAGCTGGCTATTTCTAGCACAGGCTCCAGCAAACTGCATAACCGTGAGCAGAACTTGGAGGCAGGAAAGCAGTACCCCATCCTTGCTCTGGGGACCAGTGCATCCACAATGACAGGAGGATGTTCAGGCATTTATGTGTCCAGTTTCAATACTAGCGAAGCCCTGCATTTCCCTGGGCACCTGATGGTTGTCTGGGGTTTTCAGTGTGTTCTTAGGATGACCAGTGCCAGTCTCAGCTCTTGCAACGATGTCTCGTATGTCTGCCTGACTTAGTCTTGCAAAAAAAGCACACAAATCTTTCTTGATCCATAGGGTCTTGATGGCCCCACTGGAGAGAAGGGCGAACGAGGTGACCAAGGGATGCCAGGACCGTCAGGATTGCCGGGTCCCATTGGACTTCCAGGATTGACAGTAAGAGTGAAAAAGACAGGCTGCTCTTTCCTGCTTGGCAAAGAGAAAACAGCGTAGAGCAACACACGAGGGTTTATTTCCCAAAGCGCTGAGTATCTCAGGAGCCTCAGACCCCTACCCCTTAGTTAGGTGCTTAGGGGTCACCGAATGTCCGTCAGGTCTCCAGCAGCAGGCAGGGGGCCAGCTGGGCATCTGCCCCCACTGCTGCCTGGAGGTGCTGGCTCTGGCAGCTGCCCGCAGAGCCTGCGTGGCAAAGTCAGCCGAGACGCCTAGTTTGCTGGCGGCATGGCATCGTGGCTCCTTCCCTTAGAGGCTGCAGCACAGCAGAGAGGTGTCAGGCTGCTGTTGGGGAAAGGCAAGCAAAGTCCGGTGGCAATCCCCTTGCACAGCTGTGAGATAGAGCTCCTGGAGGCCTCCCTCTTTGTAGGGTGTCTCCTCTGGAAACGAGGTGCAGGAGAGCCGCAGGTGAGCTGTTTGTGAAATACGTGGTACGTTCCCACTCCTCCTTTGGGGAACTAACTGCTTGCCAGCACGTGAGTGGTTCACAGATGGCTTCTGATGGAGACTCCAGAGTGCGGCTGGTGGTGACAGGGTCTGTCGTTGTGTGCAGGGAGAGAAGGGCGAACCTGGGGAGCGTGGAGACAAAGGAAATCCGGGAGAATCGGTAGGTCACCTCTCTCATTTTCCTTCTGCAATCTTGGCAGTAGGGGAGGGATGATGTGGCCGCAGGGCTGCTGAAAACCGGCACATCCCACCCTCTTATGGCGCACCCCTCATTGAGGACAGCAAGCTTCATTTTGTGGGACTGAATCGCCAGCCACCTCTAGCTCCCGATGCCCTACTTTTCCCTTACACAAGAACAATCTAGCTCATGGCAAGCAATCAATAATGAATGCCTAGGGAAGAATAGAAGATCATGGAAAGCATAACAAATATTTCCCTCGGCACTTGCGGTGAAGGGATTTCCTGAACAATACTTGCATGTATCTACATATATGTATTTTTCAATAGATTTCGGGTTCTTGAATTTGTCTGTTCTCCCCTCAAAGCTCACCCCTAGCTTTTGTAGCACTCTGCAGCAAGGAGTCCCACAGGCTATCAGAACACTCTTCTGCATGTGTGGAGCCAGCCACCTCCTTTCCTTTCTTTTGAAACAGCTGCTAGCTGTTGACCTTGTGCCTCCTTGTAGGAATGGTGGTAGAGTAGTGGAAGTGGACCTTTTTCTGGAAAAAAACTCACCGCTTTCCCTCCTCCTAAATAACTGCAACTGCTGCATAACCTTCCCCAGAGTCCTGCTGCTGCTTCTCAGCCACTGTCCTGGATTGCTGCCACTTCCTAACGTAGTCCTTAAGGGCAGTCCAGGTTTCCAAGCCCGGTAGAGCTCTGCTGTGTCCTGTGTCCTGCCTGCCCTCTGAGCAGTTCCCCTCATCTGCTGAGGGCAGCAGTTCATGACAGTGACTTCTCTTGCATTGCTTTCTAGATATCTGGCCCCCCTGGACCCCAAGGCCCACCAGGACCTCCAGTAAGTTTTGAGTGATTCACCTGAGGAGCAAGACCATGGGAATGAGGATAGAGCGGGAAGTGGCTGGGGAGGATTCTGGGCAGAGAAAATAGCCAGAAACACTGCAGCATTGAAACAGTAACATGTTTGGTATCAGTTCCAAAACCACCCCCCAGGGGAGGTCAGAGCTAGGATGGGCTGGGTAGGTAAAGAGAGAAGCTTAGGTTTGTCTGAGATGAAAGGGAAGGCAGTAGCAAGACGGAATGAATGGGATTAAAGGGATCAACTTCAGAAATGGTCTTAATAGCAAGCCTGGCCCACTGCCAGGTGGTTCTTGGCGAGAGCCGCCTCATTACCAGATGAGAACAGTACATGAAGTGCCCTTTACACAAATAAAGAGGCCTTCAGGCTAAGCATTTGTGCCCTCAGTGTGACAGAAAACGAAAGCTCTATACTGCACGCTGAACTGTGATACCTGAATTTTAAAGCATATCCTTAAATATTACTCATATCTTGTCTTTCATCCCAAATACAGGGTCTTCAGGGCCTCCCAGGACCTAAGGTAAGGCTGCAAAAAACTAACGTTCTGGAATTTTACTAGAGTTGTCCCAGGTGCAAGAATTCCCTTCAGTAACAACTTCCTAGTTTTCAAATGTTACTTTTCTTCTATCTTGGTAAGAGGACAAATCCTTCTGGCTCTTTCCTTGAAGGAAATGGATTAGCAGCACTCGCTTTAGGACCCAGAAAACTGGTCATTCTCTCCAGTTTTCACCCAGAGAAGTGGGAAGTCACTGGCCCTTGGAAATCTTTTTGTGAGAACATAGTTGAAATCTTTGTTTGAAGGGTGCAGGCCTGTATAGTGGGCTGGACAGGCTGTCATACAACCCTAAGTAACTGAGCTCTAGCTTAAAATCAGCCAGGTTCTATACCCTGTAAGTTCTGCTGTAAAGCCACTCAAGGACTTTGCTGTTCTTGGCGATGGGAGGCTTTCTAATCTCCGTCTAAAAGTGTTTATGCTCAGCCTGCACCATTGGTTTACCAGCTGTAAAACAGTACCTAGACAAAAAAAACTATTTGAGTGGAAATGTTCAAGGAGACCTGTGTTTTTCCTCTGACATTCTTGGCAGAGATTGGCAAATGCGGAAAGTGTCGTCGTCTTTCTTATTACGCTTAGATTTGGCTACCAGCACTATTTGGGTGCTAAAGGGGATGGTATATTTATCCTGATTTATCTTTTCTCCAAGTGTTGATTACAGATAGTTATCTGTCTATCTGTAACTCACTAGCCACTGATATCAAGTGTCCGGGAAACTTCCGTAAGATGCAGTCGTCTTTGAGGTATGGGCCAAACAAATGCAGGTGAAAGTCTGGCACAACACAGACTGGATTATAGGCAGAGGAAGTACTGCAGCAGTTTCTCCTTGAACCACGTAGGCCTAAATAGCAGGTGCAATGAGATGTCCTGAGTGTGGAAGGTTTTTTGTACCATCCTTGCAACCTGTAATAAGTCTTTTTGTAAAGAGGCTTTCGGTAGTGGGGAGGAAGAGCATCTCCATACCCTTTGCAGACACGTCGGAAATAAGTAACTCTTCCAGGTATGTGCTCAAGCCAAATAGTGTTGTAGGGCAGTGATGCATGGCTGTATGGAAACTGGAGTGCTGGTAGAGTGAGCCAGGAATGCGGTGTCTTATCATTGTAGGAGAATACAGCAACTGGGCTTACCATTTCTGTGCAAACTTGGTTCTTCTGATACTTCTGTTTCAAAATGCAACCGAGATAATGTTTTAAAATGCCTTATGAACAGGAGGGTGTGCGGGAAGCTTTGGGTTGCTTTTTGAATTTATGAAAAAGGAGTATTTTGTTTAATATTGCTTTATAGTTTATAATACAGAATTTAAAAAATACAGTTGGAAAAGGAATGATGAAATTATTTCCCCCCAAATTTTGAAACTGATGCTTTTGCATTTACAAAAACCTTTCCAAAAAAGATTTCAGTATGATTTTTCTTCAAAGCTTCTAGACACCTGTCATTCACTTCCAAAGAATGCACGTCTTAAAATGTAAAACCACCCTATCGGCTAACTTCTGGTTACTTATATTTACCTGACGCTCCCTGCAATAGCAGGGAAAGCAACACAGAAGTGAGCTCAGTTCCCCTTAGACCACCTTTACCCACTGGGCCTGACTCTCCTCTTGCTGCCATTGATTTAAGAGAGGTGCTCACGCGGAGGTCACTTGACTGATACTGGTTTTCTTCAGATTGGGCTGAGAATCAAGCTAAAGCATTGCTCTGCTGCCTCTTGTATTCTCTCTAATGCTTCGGCGCTCTCTGAAGGGAGGAATGTTTGTTATATAAGTGGTGCTACGGTGGGTTTATTTTCTGCTCCATCCTTCCTTTAGGGGGAAGCAGGGATTGACGGAGTGAAAGGAGAGAAGGGTGCCCAGGGTGAAAAAGGAGACAGAGGGCCACTGGGATTACCCGTAAGTATCCAGGAAGCAAGCAGCACTTTATGAGCCAAACTTATATCAGCTGTAAAAAGATCTCTCAATAGGAGACGCACGCAGGGATGTGATATGTAAAGTCAAAGAAAGAGATGATCTATAAATAACCGTGCCTTTGCTTTTTAAACTTAAAGCCTCAATTTCTTACAGCACCTTCATCTTTTAGAGCTGTTAAATAGATCAATGATCACTTTAATTCTTCCTGCTTCTGGCAGGATTGGGAAAAACAAACAGTAGCTTTCCTGCGGGTTCTTTGCTCTTTAGACCAGAAACAGAAGTCAAAAAGATGTGGAAAAGGAAATACCTTCCCAGCCGTTTATCACCCGGGCCAAGCTTTGTACAAAAATTTGGTGGTTCTGAATGCCTCCAGCTTCTTCACTAGCCAATACTTTCCTATCACTTCTGCAATGGAATCACTGCTTTCCCTGACACAATAGACGCGTGCTGTGTTCCCTGCTGGATGTGAACTCAGTCACGTTAGGCAAGTGTTTGTTGGTGCACTGCTTAGCTTAGCAAGGAGGAATTGTGGCAGAATTATAATGAGTTACAGGAGCTTTAGATATAAACCTGAAGACCTTGTGAAGCTCTTGGCTCACATCTGCTAAAAGCCTCTTCACCCACTGTCTGAGCTGACAGCTGGTGATGAATTACTGGTAGCTTAGTCCCACCCAGTTGCTCTTCCAGCCCCCTAAGTTCTCTCCTCGTAAAAAGCACTGGTGGCAGAGCACACCTTCTCCCTTTGCTGAACGTGCTGCCTGGAAACAAGCCCTGCAAAGTGCATCTTGTGTGCTGTGTGACTTTGTCGGCCTGTGTTTGATCACCCAGATCCCTTGTCCCTGACTTTGGCTGAAACGTACGTGTCTTTGTTTGTAAAATGTTTTCCTCTTTTAGTTGTGCTATACCTTCTAGGGCCTGGATGCATCCCCTCCAGCTCTGGACATTTAAGTGAGCTCATCATGAGTGTATTCACTGTGGCTCCATGCAGTGTCAGCGGGAGAAAGCGATGCTTTCGGAAGGCTCAAATGCAAAGGATTGTGCCTCAGTGAAGCAGTGAGAAGTAAAATTTTGCCCTGAGAAACGCAATTTACACTTTCTGTGTAAATTGTTATTCCCTGAAGTGTGTGTGGTATCAGGACAGGGGAAGGAGGTCCCCGTGACAGTCTGAGCAGAAGATGCCCCAGCAATTATCCTGACAAGCTCATCAGTGTAGCAGGGAATGTGCTAGCTGATTCTCCTACAGCAGTGAGCCCCATCAGAAACCAGGGTCCCTTGCCTTTTCACATCACTCGTCCTGAGCTGTGGAGGGGGGAAGACTGGCCCAGAAATATCCTCTTAGAAATGTTTTGTGTTTGGATCAAGAATTTCATCTGGACAGCTAGGAAACACAGTTACTGAGCTGTTAGTAAGATCAGAGAGATATTGTGGACCTTGTGTCCCTCCTCAGAGCTACCTGAGCCTCTTCAAAAGCTTTTCCATGCCTGCTCCAGTGTGTTTTCAGCCTGTCAAACTAAATGCTGTGCCAAACAGGTACTGAAATATTTCAAAGACAGACTCTGTAAAATCCCACAGCTGGATCTGCTGCCTTTTCAAGTGTGATTTAGGGCTTGACATCATGCCAGAATTTCAGCACATTTCAGCACTGATTGTTTGCAGTAGCCTTGGCCTTCTCTGTATGGCCGACAAGCTGAGGAATTTGTCATACTCAGGTGGAGGAGAACTCAGTGTTTGGTACTTATATTCTACCGAAGCTTTCTCTCCTGGCCACCATCAGAGACAAGACACTGGGCTAGATGGGCCTTGGGCAGAACTGCTGTAAGGTCTTATGGATGAGGAAATTCAGGGCAAGAGCCAAGCAGACAGAAATTACCGCTTAATCTCAATCTGGTGTAAACCTGCACTGGTGACACAGGAAGATGAGCCACCAGTTTTATAAGCCTCCAAACAACTGGATGTAGAGCGGAGCAAGCCTGCAGCTGACTAAGTGTGCACCTACAAGACCTGGGTTTCTTGGTGGGAACTTGAACGGCTGATGGCTCTGCACTGCTTATAAATGCCTCTGTGACCACAGGCCTCTGAGCCTTGTGTCTCCTCTGTGTTGCCCCCCAGCCTGCCACAAAGGCAACGCAGGTCTCCGCTCCACTGTCACGTTGTCCTTTTCATCACCTGTCACAGAACAGCTGCTTCCTCCGGGGTTTTCTTGGTGGCACTGAGAATGGGAAATTTGCATTCTTAATGGGATCTGAAAGTTGCAGGTCAACATTATATGTATTCAGTGTTTCTATGTTTTTGTTGGTTTGCTTGTAAGTACCATCACCTGTCCTTGAGATCTTAATTTTTGTTTATTGCAAGCATATGTTTGTCTCAAGTCACTGCTTCACTCACCTCTCCCCTCCCCTCTCCTTTCCCCCTCACCCTCCTCCCCTCTCCTCTTGCCTTGTTTTTGTTAACCCTCCCCCGTCTGTTCAGGGTGCTTCAGGTTTAGACGGCAGGCCTGGACCACCGGTGAGTTCCATTTCTCCATTACCCTACGTTCCTCCTTCCCAGTATTGTGAATTGTCTCGTCTTTTCCACCAGAGTCTTGTTTACACCAGGAATAACCGTCTTTTCTCCAAAGCAGGCTTGGGAGGGGGGTTAAACTTAGACTGAGAAGTGATGTCACACGCTTGTCTTTTTTGATGCTACGAGTCTGTCTGGATCCTGGGATCACAGCCTACTTGTTCTACTTTATCTCAATAACAAGATGAATGAAACCTCTGCATGGTTCCAGGATGCTCTGTTCTCCTGTCCTCTTTATTACGAAGGGTCTCCATCCCATCGTTCTCCATGGTGGCCTTGCTTGCTGCCTTTTCACAGCAGTAGCTCTTCAGTTTTGTCTCAGGCATAATAATGCCGGTGCGTTTTGTCCTGTGAGCAAAAAGCTTTGTGCGTTGTTTTCGCACGCGGCACTTAAGGCTGCATTGCCATGGCTTGCAGGTATGCTTACAGGTATCTCTCCGTAGCCTGGTAAGCATCTTGCCATGAGGAGAAGTCGCATCTAAAAGACCTTCTGCAAGCAGGACTAGCCCTTCACCTCTCAGCAGCAGAATGCCATGCAACTTCAGCGACTCCGCATGTGCTTTCCTTTAGTCCCAGATACCTGAGGGTGGGGGCGGTGGGATGTGTTCCAGTCTAGCATGTACCTCTGAGAGGTGGTGACATCTGACAGTGGAGCAGGAGGATGCAAGATTCCCACCTCTTGTTGCTAACTCACTGTGAGATGTGAAGGAAATAAACTCCTTGTGCCTAAGCATCTCAGTCTGTGAAATTCAGAATGAGACAAGAAATGCTAACTTTGTTCTGCAAACCATTCTGCTACTCTTGGGTAGCAGCTGTTAAATAAGGGTCAAATATTTTTAATCCCTCTTGGGAGGTCATGCATCACCCATGCACAATCCATTTGGCTATTTAAAAAGAAGCAGCCATTTCTCCTCCTCGGTGTAACTGGGAGTTATTCAGCTGCTCTAGAACTTCTGAACAGAGTCTGAATGGCAGCTTATACACTCGCTTGTTTTGGGAAATTGTAGATTTAATTTTACAAATGTGCAGGTGAGATCTCAGTGTATTTCACGGCACCAAATGATCTTAAAATGATGCATATGTGCAGGCAATTAAGATTTCCATAATGTGAACTCCTGTGCATGAATCTAAGGAGAACCTGATTTTTTCTCACTTCCTTCGCTGCGTTTAAGTTGTGTGCTGCATGGACTACTTCTCCACTTCTATTCTGCAGATCTTAACTTGTCTGAAAAGCTCTCCTGATCCACATGAGTCATCCTGCTCACATCAGAGGGGTTGCTTTAGTGTCTAAGGATTGCAGGCTCATATTAAAAAGGTGCGAGGCCCTTTTCCTTAAGGCTGTTAGAAAAAGACCTCCCTGTTCTGGACACCTCTTCCTAGAAGGCAGGTAATGGGCTTCAAAAGTATCCCTTATCGAGGCTCCGTGAAGGAATTGTAGATCAATACCTAAATGGTTAGCAGAGTTCTTGCCAATCTACAAGTATGCGGTGATGTAGGGTTAGGCAGGTAACCGCCTATCTATACGATGTAGTTGCGTGGGTGTACTACTCACTGCAAATTTGAAGGCTGTATTTTATCTAGACTGCAGAATGTGGTCTGGGAGAGTTGTAAGAGACCCTCCAGCAGGGAATACTCCACAACAAGTTCAAGGACTTTATACAGAGTTGAAAGTGCCCGATTTCTTAGCCAGAAGACTATTGCCTACCTGCTGTATTGCCCACATGAAAGATAAACTTTGGTAGGGTTGATTTCCCAAAGCCCAAGCGAGTCTCAGCAGCACTGGGGAGCAAGTTTGGTCTGCTAGTGAGAGATGGCCCCTGTGTCAAAGGGTTAGCAAAAAGACTGGGTTTTCCCGTTAGCATGACTGAGAGCCTGGCGGAGCGACATAAATAGCAAAAAGGGAACAGAGGGACCGGGACTGAATGATATACCCCTCTTAGTTTGCATCTGTGTACGTATGCGTCTGCATTCATCTCTGCAGCATGGTGTCTTTCAGCTTGCATGACTGACCGGCTGCCTGCCACCAAGTAACCAAGCTCTTTCATTTTTGCTCAACTCAGTTGACTCTGGGTGGGGGGAAAGAAAATAAGGAAATAAAAAAAAAAAAAAGAAAAGAAAATTGCTTATCATCCATCTAAACGGCCTTTATTCTGCTACAGCTTTCAGGCTTGTCTGATACAAACCAGAGAGAAAAAATTCCCTCCTGTGGAAATGGTAGAAATGCCTGCTGTAACAATCGTCAAGAGATAGCTTCAAAATTAAAAATAAGGCTCTGTAAAATGGTGCTGGTGTGATCTAATGTAGCAGTTCCCACGTTCTTCAAACTGCCTATACCAACTACTTCAAATCCATCGCCACCAACACTGAAAGCTGTAGTGGTGCTAGATGCCTTCCACCACCAGACTGTCCTTCCCAGCTGTACTTTTTCCTAAAGGAGCAGCAGTGTCTCCTGGCTTTAATGAGGCCCTAGAAGGAAAATGTCCTGATGTATTTTCCTTCCTACAACTACAGGGTACTCCAGGACCAATTGGGGTTTCGGGACCAGCAGGACCAAAAGGAGAAAGGGTGAGTTAGCTTCAGAACTGACTGATGCTCTGTAACTTCTTTGAAGCTTCCACAGCTCTCTGGGATAGAGGTGCTCTAGGTTTTTCTAGAGCTGGAACTGCTCTCTCTTTCTGCGTCTAAGACCCTCAGCTGGGCCTCTTTGATTTCTGAGTATCTTGTCCTTGGGGTTTTTAGGTGCTTTGAAATGTGTCCTTTTTTTCCATGGTGTTGCTGTCGCCACTGCTGTACTGCCTGTTTATACTGAATAGGAATGTGACAATTTCTACTCTTTCGTCTGTGTTTCAGGGCAGTAAAGGAGATCCTGGTGTTGTAGGACCAATGGGGCCAGCAGGGCTTCCTGTAAGTATGGCAGTACTAGGAATTCGTTATCTACAGTGCCTGTTTTCCCGGCTGAATAGCTTAAGATGCTGCTGTAATACAGCATTTGCAATTTCAGCTAGGTTAGGTGTTAAAGAACTGAAGTTACATGCTTGTCTACACTATGGGAGCAACGGAAAGGGCTCCGTAACTTCAGAGCAATGATTCAGAATGAGGTGGATGAAGCTGAAGGGAAACTTAATTCACTTTGGTCCTCAAACTACCCAAAGAACCTGCACGGCGCTCCCGGGATACGTATCTTAGTCCAAAATGCTGCCTTTGAGCATATCTGCTCTGTTTACCTTTCCGCAGCTTGGGTCCCTGCCTTCCACCTGTCTGAGGGCCCTGTCTTGTCATTGCAGTGACAAATGCTGTCTTCAGCAAGGTTACTTCCACTGTTTGGGATTATTTTTTGCAAAATCGGGCCAGTGTCGGAACTCTAGTTTTATGTAATCATGGAGCTGCTTTGTTGTTTAACCAAAAAAAGGAAGTTTGCTGCTTTTTTTCAAGGACTGCATTCTCTAAACCAGTTTGGTTTTTATCTGAAGAACCTTGGAGTAGTAGTAGTGGTGTTACAACCTGGATGGTCTAATGGAGGTGAAGAGGAGGTTGTCTGCTGGAAAAGTTAGTTATTTTTTTTACCATGGAGCAATTGGTACAAATGGAAAACAAACTCCTGGGCACACGTTCTTCTTTTTGAGTGGGAATACAATGGGACCTACTTGTTTTAAAATCTTTCTTTTTGTGTTGATATATTTCAGGGTTTACAAGGTCTGCCTGGTGACAAAGGAATCCGGGTAAGTTACCAGGCAAACTTCTTGTATTTAGTTACTAACATCTTCACACAGTGATAGACCGGTTAACTCCTGAGCAACCTCAAGTATCTAGCATGTAATTCTGTCTGCTAGACCTTCATATAAGTAACTTTACAAACTTGTATTTTAGAAGGTGATACCTGTAGCTCGTATAATCACCTGGGACATTGTGGTACATCTATCTGAAAGCTATAGGAGGGATTTTCTAGTGTGTTCATTGTTGTCATAGCCCTGTTCTCACTGAAGCACGGGACTTTACGTGTAGTAGGCTTCAGCCAACGTGGCATACTTTAGGAAATCCTGCTTATCTATTGACTGATGTGTGCAGGGATTCCCATGAGAATTAACTGAGGTGAAGCCAGCAAATCTTACTACGTTATTTTTAAATTCCCCCTGAAGCGTGAAAAAGAAAGTTGCCCTCTAGCAAATGATCCTCTAGAGAATTTGGAAGATGGAAATTTGGAAAAGGTAAATTAAATTGGCCTATCTTAAAGAAGCAGACATGAAATCTCCACAGGCACTGTCCTGAATGGATGTGATGGTGAAGAGTTGGGTCAAAACCAATAACGTGAATGGCTGCTTTTCTGTGATACCACCTGTGTTATAGAAAGATAAACATTACAAAAAAGCGCACGTTGAGAAGCTCCTTGCTTTTTCATCAGGTTGTCCACAATGTAAGGAATTTCTTGCCTGTTAAGGCTCTAAATCTTTTTGATGAAAACAGTTGAGAGATATAATTGAGTATAACTTATATTTAGAAATATTAAATGACTTCTGGATTAGAGTCTTTGTAAGATTACAATTGTATAAATATGTCAAGTAGTTCAATATAGTACACACATGTATGTCTTTATGCATGTACTCACACATACACCTTCTCTTCATAAGAGACTGGTATCACCTAAGTTTATCTGAAAATGTAAAGTTTCATAGTGCATGTGCCCGTGTGGTGATTTCATTATATGAATTTGCTTTTGATACATAGTGAGTGTTCTCTGTCCTTTATCTGCAATGTATTTCTGACTTTACTCTGCACAGAACGGGCAGTTTTGGAAAGCAGTAGCCAATTAGCATCTTAAACTAGGGGAGAAAGGTCCGAGTTTCATGGGAGCTCCAAAGTTCTCCCCTTTTTTAATCATTGCATTTCTGGCTTTGCTTCTTAACTTCCTCTTCATTAATATGTGTTTTGTTTTGTTTGTGTGGCTTCTAAACGAAAAATAACTTTAACAGAATTCCTAGACTTTTTCAGTTGTTTTTTAAACTGTGTATTTTATTTAGAAGAAGGATCTTTCATTAGCTGTAGATAGGATTTCTCTGAGCTCTCGCATAAAAGCAAATGAAAACTGGGAGAAACAGCACCTCCTTGGAGAGGATGAGCTGGAAAGCATGAGTGGGAAGTTTTGCTGGCCCCTTGAAGCGTGCATGCACTTTGCCTCACTGCAACCATTACTCTGAAATGAAAAAGTGTGAGAAACTTGAGACTGGAAATGAGCAAGTGCAGTATCTTTGCAGGTAGGATCTTAGAAAATACCACTTTCCCCACTCAGTCTTTGTACAGGGGCTTCCCCTCACTCCAGCCCCTCTTCAAAAATTGTGAACAGGTCACTACTGCTTACAGGAGTTAAACAGCACGGTTTTGGTGAGTCCCCTTTATACAGCTGTTTTGTCTGAAT
The DNA here is from genome assembly GCA_035590195.1 of Aviceda cuculoides. Classification (NCBI taxonomy): domain Eukaryota; kingdom Metazoa; phylum Chordata; class Aves; order Accipitriformes; family Accipitridae; genus Aviceda; species Aviceda cuculoides. The sequence continues at coordinate 3,399,242 of JAVJGG010000094.1, forward strand.
GCCTCCATCCCTTTCAAGTCACTAGAGACATCTGACAAATAATGTTTAGCAGAACCGGACACAGTGCTGGTTCCCCAGGGTTTGCTCTGCAGCCCAGTATCCCCAGCTGAGCGGTAGGTTTCCCCTGCAGTGGGACACACGGCTTCTGCGTCAGAACCTCCTCAGAAGTGCGGGATAGTCTCTCCCAACTGCTGGCAAAACTATGGCACTTCAGCCAGGAGACTTCAAATGAACCAGTAGCAAGCTGTGAAATGAAAATGAAAAAGAGAAGGCGACACTCCACTTCTGACCCGTTCCACAGGGGGCTGGGATACAACACCCGCCTCTTTGGAAGTGGGAGATGTGTTCATTTGAAATGCTTCTTTTTCGTTTAGGCAGCAGCGGTATGCATAGCACTTTTATATGAAGATTTTCAGTGCTGAGCACATTAAAAATGAGGATCCGCTTCGTTAAGCTCCCAAATAGTTTGTCAAAATTCTCTCTGTTACTTTAGGCAGAGCAGTGCTTTTTAAATCCCAGAAACGCTCCTGCTGCCCTTTGTTTGGAGTGGGACATCAGCATAGGTGGGCCTGGGGACAGGCAGGGAGAGTATTGTGGCACTAGGTAGCAATGGGAACAGATGGCCTTTCAAGTAACCCAGCTGAAAAAGTGTAAACCCTGAACTTGTGCTATGAAGCTGATATCTTCACTGTTATTTTAATGCCTGTGGTTTTTTTTTTCTTGTGTGTATGTGCGTCTTCCTCGCTCCTACAGGTCCACCTTTGTCCCCTTTATCCCTTCCTCCTCTTCTGCCTTTCTTCCTGGTTCCTTCCTCCTTCCTCCAGAGCAACCCATGCCACATTTTCCTGGATTATCCTCTCTGTTCCAGTGCTTGGTTCTGGGTGACTTATCCTCATTGCCTCTCCTCTCCCATCCATTTCTCTTGCCAGCCTTGGGTTTAACACTTTTTTTTGTTTTGTTTTGTTTTTAAAGAAGCAGCAGCAACCTGTGCTGTCTGGTTTTATCCCTTAATTCCTTTAACCCTTCCCACAAGGACCCTATATTCAATTCCCTGCGCAGGAGCCCCTTCCCCTGTTTTATGCTCAGCAGCTTTGAGAATTTCCTCTGTTATGCAGAAAGATTTGGTATAGATATAACCCCCGCTATACCCTGCCCTGGCTGACCTGCTACGGATGGGATGTTGCCAAGGGGCAACAGGACATCTGGGCATTCCCTCAGCCCCTTTTGCAGCCGGCTTTCATTGATCTAATGCTGCCCCTCCATAAAAGAGCATGCCTCCTCTTTGGTTATGATTTTTTAAACTTGTGTGTCCCCCCCCCGGCTCTGGTGTAACTCAACCTGGAGCCTGTGGAGATACTGTGATATCAAACCACTGTAAGAATTGTGCCTTCCTGGGGTACGTCTGTGCTGCTAAATAAGAGGGGAGGGCCATTTCGCTGCCCTGTGGCTGTGCTGCTTAGGACTAGTCCCTTGTCTAACAGGTATTTTTGGGGGAGCACTACCCAGAGCATCCCAAAGGACAACTGGGCTCTGCACACTGTCTGGGCCGAGTACTTCAGTCTCTGGCCCTTTTCTATTTAGCAACGTCGATGCACCCCAGTGCACAAACCACTTTAGGCTCAGGCAAGCACACTTGTTCTAGTTCAAGCTTTGCTGTTCTTGGATACGGAAGCAATTTTACACCCTAAAAGGAACACCACCTCCCTGCCCTCCGCAGCTTTTAAGGAAAAGCTAGCAACCCCTGGTGGCAGACACAGTGTTCATTAAGCAGTTTAAGGAAAAGCTTCTAAAAACACTCCCACGCGTGAGAACTTCTTTTTAAGAAGGAGAATTCAGAGTGGTGAGAAGAGTACAAGCAACCCAGGGAGTCTGGGCCGGCACTGCCTTCCCGCTACAGCAGGAGAGCCCGCTCGGGGTCTGCGGCAGGTCTCGTCCTCTGAGGCACTGGGCATCTGGATGCTACCCAGGAGGGACCCTCCCAGGCACCCGGAGGTTGAGATGAGGTGGCACGCTGCTGGCCAGAGGAGCGTTTTCCCATCCTGGGAGTCGCTTCTCAGAAGGTGCCTCTCTCTCTGAATGTATACTATACTGAATGTATAGGAAGCCCGGAGAAGTAGGCTCCCGATGATGGTACTGACGGAGGAGGAGTAGCGCTCTGCTGGCTGACTATAGGCCTGTCCATAAAGCTCAGAGGCACTTGTAATCCCTTTGATATAGAACCCTTACGTCTCTCAGTGTGGGATTTTAGCAATGGCCGATGTGTTTATGCAGCTAAGTAGTGGTTAGTGGCTTCATACGTTGTTTTTTGCTTCACATCTCAAAGAGAGATTTCTCTTCTTTTAAAATGTTTCCTAAATGTTTATCCTTTTTTAAACTATCACTGACATTTGTTTGAAATGGATGATCCTAAAGCTTTTGTGTATTCTTTTTTTCTTGGACTAAACTATTATTTACAGGGGGAGAGGGGCAAGAAAGGCTCTAGAGGGTCTAAAGGGGATAAGGGAGACCAAGGAGCGCCTGGATTAGATGCACCCTGTCCGTTGGTATGTTCTGTTCACATCAAATGTATTGTTTTAAGATTTGTTGATTGGGAAGAAAGAAGGAAATCATAACATAAATAATGGTCTTGCAAAAGTACAACACAGATAAGGCCCAGCCTGGTTCCTGCTGCCGTCTACGGCAAAGCTGCTTTCTTCAGCGGGGAACCACTGATTCTTCCAGCAATCAGGCCGTTGGGTGACCATGGTTATATTCCTTCCTCTTCCAGAGCTCACAAAGGTTTGGGGTACATGGGGATGACCCCATGTGCTGGGAGCCCAGGGCTTTCTCCTTTGCGGATAGAGCCCTGTCTCTCCTTTGCTGCTAGTTATGGCTCTTCTCTGGAAATGTTTAATGTCATCACGTCTACGTAATGGCAAAACCTGAATGCTGTTTTTCTTGCCTTGGAATAACGGCCAGATGATGTGATCACCTGAGAGCGACACAGGGCACTCAAGCTGCGTTACCCAGAGGGAAAACAAATCTCCGTTATTTTAAATGGGATATGTTTCTGTCAAAATATATTGTCTGTAAATCTAGACAAATGAATAAATATAGGAATATGTATACATTTTTCATCTAAACTCATGCACTGCAGCGAACACTGCCAAAAATCTGTAGTACTGCCATAAATCCCAGGAGTACTTGTGGATCATGCATCTAGAAATCCAGCTGCTGCATTTCCTAGTGAGGATAGGAAGAATGGATGATTTCAGAACAGAGGAAACACCATTCCCATCCTCTCAGATTTAACTCAGGGAAGTACCTCCTGACTCGTAGATTACAGAAAACCAGAAAGAAAACTGCGACTACTGATTACGCAGACAAACCTAAACCTGTATCTGTATTCTGGGACACCTGTATTCTGGGTATGCAGCAGAGTGCCCTGCGACAGTCCCAGTGGGGGACTCAGCCTCTCCTCCCATGACATGGAGGTGTTCGGCATTAACTGAAATAACGATAGTGGTTGATTTCATAAACAGGGTCTCCGAGGTTTTAAAGGCGAGAAGGGTGAGCCGGGGTTACCTGGGCTGGACGGCCTGGATGCCCCATGCCCATTGGTATGGCGTACCTTCCCTTTCCTGCATGCTAGTTTGCTTTTTTGTGTCTTGGTTGCTATTTTCTGATACCTCCGAATAGCTGCATGCCCTAGAAACACCTGGCAGTTCCTTCCTTACCTATCTCCATCCCACCTTCCTCGCGCTGCTGTTGTCAGAAACAGGCCCTTCCCTTCGTGCTATGATTCACAGCTGCCGTCAGCATTTCTTTGTGGCATGAGGAAAAACGTAGCGGCAATGCGAATTTATTTACAACTGCTTCAATTCTTCCTTTGCCTTCACTTTGAGAACTTTCAGCAGACTAACGTATGAAGACCTGCCTCTGCACTGGCTTGGCTTTCCAGCAAGGAGCTGCAATGCTCGTGTCCTTCGTTAACTCCATTTTTAAGTGCTTCTATGTGGCTAGCACAGCCTGACACCGCTTGGTATTACCTCAGTCACCCTACACATTAAGATGACTGAAAAAAATAGTTATCCTGTTACAAGCCCCTATGAAACACATTAACTGGACACTTATCTCCCTCAATTCCTGCTAGACAATTCCTATTTGTGAGTCCCCCAGAAGTCAAAATGGTACCCATAGCATCCAAGAAACTTGAATTTGGAATTGCCTGTTTCCTGATACCCATCTCATTCAAGTATTAAAGGATGATTATTGTACTAGTGCCTCATCTAACCCAACTATTGTAGCACAAAGGTATCAGGAACACTTTACCTCAACTGATTTCTAAGTGTGCCATTAAACATCACCAGTCTATTAATTAACTCTGAGAGTTTCTGGAAATGCAGCATTCAGGTGAAGTTTTTGCTCCCTACAGCAGTCTAGACAACTCCGTAATACACTGAAACTTGTACTCCCCTGCCCTTCCAGCCCCCATTTGGCATGACTAGGTTTGCTTGAGGATGGTCATTCCAAGCTTTATTGCTCACTTAAAGGTGTTTGATGCCGTTTACAAGGGATGGAGTATCAGTTAGTTCAACTAGCTGGAAAAATGTGTCCCAAATAAAAAAATGCCACATTCAGTTGGGAAGGTTTTCTTAGTTTCCTGAGGAAACTAGCCCTGAAATTGCCATTAAAAAAAGCCTTTGTTATTTGACCTTTGTGAAGAGCTAACACTAGTCTTCCTTCCAGCATTCCCTCCTTTCTGCGCTGCTGTTGTCTCTTTGGGGTGGCGACTGTAACAGTGACCACTTGCAAAGTCTCAGTTGCTGCTCTGTAAATTCTCAGTAACAGACGGAAACTCTTCTGCCAGTCCCACAGGTGGAATAATACCTGCCCAGAACAGTCCACAAAGGAGAAAAAACACTGAGCTGTGTGTTTTGCCTCCAACTGATAATAGCCAGGTTTTTACGGAATAAGTTTTGGCTGAATAAGGCAGCTAATTACACAGGCACAAGGATTCTACCAGTGTCCTGGTAGACCACCTTTCTTTTTTTGTCTCTGCTGTCAGTTAGGATTCAGCCTGCGTAGCCATGTTAGAACGTACACTTCTTTCCATACCTATTTTTGTTAAGGGAAACTTGCCAGAAAATCTGGTGAAATACAGATGCCATTATTTTTTTATATATAGTGTTCTGGCATGCAGGCTAGCTCGGGAACGTGAATAAGCATGGTTTTTGATCCAACTAGGTTAAAAGCTTAGCATCCAGCTGACACATCCATGTGTGTAACTTACGGAGGCCGTGAACTAATGCTTTACAAATCTGAGATATGTGGAAGGAGATATGTGGTACTAATAAGCATGTCGCATTTCCGTTCTCAGCAAATTCGCCTGCAACAAACACTTCCTTGTGACCCTGGTCTTCCTTTGATCCCTAAGCTATAACTCTCTGGCCTCCCATTCCTTCATACACCTAACTTCCCATCTCCTCCTGCAATGCACTACACCAGTCATTCCTACCACCACCAGTGTACCAATGGGAACGCCACAATTTACCCAGTCATTAACCTGTAAATCAGAATTTCCACATAGTGGGAGGGAGGGGAAGTATCACAAGGAGACCATAGTCTAAAAAATGCATTCAAAAAGCAATATGGTTGTAGCAGCGTGGCAACGTTCATTTCATCAGTCCCTTGAACGTGCATCTCCTTTAAATAGTTTATTTCTCAATATACTACTATGCATTTGCTTTTCTGTTTGTTTTTTTTTTTTCCTTTCCCCTTCTCAAATGGGATGATATGCACCGCAGATTTCTCACGCAGTACTTGAAGAAGTGAGAACTGAGTCATTTGAATGAAGAAACGTGCCGGCACCGTGTGTTGTACAATTTCACTCCCTGAACCCACGAACCTGACACACACACACAGCAGAAGTATTTGACTTCTCATGTCAGAGGTGTATCTCCTTACATCTGACTTTACGTCCTGCTTAAGAGCACCTTATCATTGACATGATTTCCTGTTTTCTCACGTCAAATAGGGCTGCACTGAGATGAAATTAATGGCAGTAATTCACAAAAGCATTTCCCAACCATACAGTCTCAGCCCTTGAAGTATCCAACTTTCTTCAACATTAAAAAAAAAATCACACGCCCACCTTGGGATGTGTAGCACAAGACTTTGGGGCTGCAGAAGTGCCAGGGGATTTTTGCAGAAATCTCACTGACTTTATTGAGGCAAAAGCCCCCTCTCAGGGAGTCAGCCGAGGCATCCTTAAGCAGCACAGGGTCTGCCCAGCCGCTTGCCTTCCTAATTTTCCTGGAGCTGGATCTTCTTGGAGGCAAGAGGGGACAGCTGGGCAATCTCTCAGACGATAAAGCAAACCCTTTAACAAGCAGGGCAGAAAGGAAGTGGAGGTTTTTTCCAGACCCTCTTCAGGACCCAAGGTTAGTGCTGCCTCTGGGGTTTGCTTGTAACCACAGCGATAGAGAGTCAAGGCTGAGGACACGGAGCAGCCACCTCGTGCTTTCCACTGCCAACTTCCTGCAGTATTTTTCTGGCTGAATGGGACCTCCTGTGTTCCCCCCTTCCTTCAGGGAAGCCTGACTAAACACCTTCCTCAGCGAAGAACGAGAACAAGCCTGCAGACCTCCTGTACATAAGTTCCTTGCGTAGCCTGCAGGCAACCCCCCTCTTCAGCCCCAGCCCTTGCTTCAAGCTACACTGGTTATGTCAGCCAGAAGCCTGGGTCACTCCAAAGGGGTGAGGAATATCTTTCAGACTATTCCTCCAGCCCTGGTTCAGACTGTTTGTTGCAGCTGTAGTAGTTAACCCACTCCTTTCCTCGATCGCTGCACTATTTTCTGTGTCCTAAACTGCTTTTCATCCATCTTTTTGGCAGGGGGAAGACGGCCTTCCAGTTCAAGGCTGCTGGAATAAGGTAAAATAATCCTGGGAAGTTGTGACTGTGCTGAGCTGGCAGTGCTACAGGTCCTGCTCGTGTTTTTCAATGAGTCTGGCTAAGAGCAAAAGCGATGTGGAGGCATGCATGGGATTTCCAGGGCCGTACCCGGGAAAAGCAGCAAGCAAGACTCTCCCTTGTCTGTTGTCGTGGTTTAACTCCAGCCGGCAACTAAGCACCACGCAGCCGCTCGCTCACTTCCCTCCCACCCAGAGGGATGGGGGAGAAAATCGGGGAAAAAAAAGTAAACCTTCTGGGTTGAGATAAGAACAGTTTAATAGGACAGAAAGGAAGAAAATAATAATGATAATAATGATGATAATAAAATGACAATAATAATTAAAAAAGGATTGGAACAAACAAGTGATGCACAATGCAATTGCTCACCACTCGCTGACTGATGCCCAGTTAGTCCCTGAGCAGCGATCCCCCAGGCCAAGCGTCCCCAGTTTATATACTGGGCATGACCTCACATGGTATGGATTATACCCCTCTGGCCAGTTTGGGTCAGCTGCCCTGGCTGTGTCCCCTCCCAAATTCTTGTGCCCTTCCAGCCTTCTTGCTGGCTGGGCAAGAGAAGCCGGAAAATCCTTGACTTAGTCTATACGCTACTCAGCAACAACTGAAAACATCAGTGTGTTATGGACATTACTAAATCCAAAACATAACAGTATACCAGCTACTAGGAAGAAAATTAACTCTATCCCAGTCGAAACCCAGGACATTTATGTATTGCCATTTAGCTTTATGTGCTAAAAAGGAGAGAATTGCATTTGTGGCCCCTGAGCTGCCTGGCCTCCGAAGTGCTCTAACCCTTATTGCATAAAGATTCGCTTTCCACCTAGTCGGCTCTGTCACCAGAGGCTGGGAGCTGGCATACCCCGGGTAACTGGGTGCTACGGGAGGATGGTGGGAGCGGGGCAGAGGTTCAGGGTTTGCCTTCAGCAGAGCGAATGAGCCACGGCTCGGTGCCCCCGCACACCCCCGCCAGGCTCTCGGCACCAGACCAGACCCCCCAGTGCTCCCACTGAGGGGTGGCCTGGCAGCTGGGCTGCAGCGCTGGGCTTGGGGCAGACCCTGCTCCGAGGGAACGGGCTTGTTCTGAGCTAGCACTGAAAGGGGGGTGTGAGTACCCGTCCCCTCCGCTCTCCCTTTAGTTTCTGATGGTTCAGCTGCCTCGGGAGTCCCCGTGTGAGGTTCCCACAGACCCCTCCGCCACTCCTCAGGGTCCAGCCCACCTTCAGTACCTGCTGTGGGCATCCGTGCCAAGGACTCAAACCACAGCGGTAGGAAGAAAGCGGAGGCAGAGAGTCAGCTCGGATCGACCCTCCCATCCTCACTGCCCAGGGAGGGGAAAAGGATCTCTGCTGAGATCCAGCACCATTTCTTTTCCCCCTGGAGACCCCAGAGCCAGCTTCCCTAACGCTGTCCCGCTGTCCTTCCGTCCCATGAAGTGGTCCTTCCCCCCGGCTGAGCTGTCACTAACAGTTGTTAGTGAATTGTCACTAACACCCGTTTGTGTTTTCTTTTGCAGTGATGATTCTAACCCTGGACTGGCCTGTGTGTGTTACTGTACATAGAATATTTATTTTTATACAGTGTTCTTCTCTGAAATGCCAAAAGTTATGCATTTTTACAAATTATCAAAAAGCTGCATATTTTTTGTACAGAAAGTACTAGATCTCCCTTCTTCCCCGTTTGTCAGTTCTCTGTATAATTCTGTGTCTGCATTATGCTTGTTTTGTCATGGAGTACAGCTGTAATATTTACATGGTATTTGTGCACACGTGATGAATATAGGAACTTAATAAATTATTGCATTAAAAGTGCCCAAAGGAACTGCCCTGTATAGATTTAAAGGTCATTTTCATTTTTCGAGCTGGAATCATTCAAGAATATTTCGAAGTATCATGTATTTTTTATTAAAGTGAAATATTAACGACTTTGTTGTGACTAAATTAAGGCGTTGCTGAAAAACCTCACAGTAGCCACTGTACCCTGGGAACGTAGAGATTCTGTGATTAATAATTATCAAACAAGGTCTGTTTCTTGATCAGATTCGGCCAGCCAAGCGCAGCCTCCCGCCAGCTCCTCTAGAAGGTGCTCCTTGGCTGTGCAGGAATGGTAACACCTTCCACAAGAGCTGTGGAGTTAGCATGTACAAAGAGAATTTCTTAGTCTCTTGCCTCTGGCTAAAATAGAGCACCTCCCATGAGCTGGAAATAATAGTAAATAAAAATAAAAGAGAGCACCTCCCATGAGCTGAAATAACCCTCATGAGAACGAGCCCTGGTCGGCAAGGAATTCTAGCATCTTTCTAAACTCTAGGCCTGCGAGTAGCTTAATTAAAGCCTCATTTAAAATTAAGCATATGGCAGAATACATCGATGATATCCTAGTGAATGTTTATTAGATAAATCAATCCACATGGCTTTTTAAAATGTCAACCAAAGGTCACATGCAAATTTGCAGAGCAATGTCATCGTAATTTGCATATGTACATCTTAATTATCCTTCTTGACCTACCTTCATTAACGTCTCAAGTCTAAACTACCCATCGAGAAAAATTATACTATCGGACTAAAGTGAACATCACAATATACTTTTCTTAGAACATGAGCAAAGGAGTGGAAGCCTAAATCTGTTCCCTAAAACGGGTCGGCTTTCCTTGGCCCTTCACCTAAGGAGGACAGGCAGTTTGCAGCCCAGAAGTTTCGGGGGGGGATAGAGAGAAGCTGTCAGTATTTAAAGATCCCCGTGAAGAAATACAAGCAGTAATTCATTAGTTAGACTGATCCGCTGAAGTCCTGCCCTTTGCATAACGCTGCCGCCGCAGAAGGAGTTTGGCACCCAGTGCCGCCGTGCAGTTCTTACCACCGGCGTCCCTGCCGTGCTGTACGTAGGGATTACGGGCTGCGTTCACACCAGCTTCTCCTGGCTACAACGTCCCAGCTGAAGTGGTCACCACCACCGCCGCCGCCTCCTATACTCAGCTATTCAACCCCTATACTCAACTATTCATCTGTTCACAAGCTGTTAATTAGTTATTTTTTTCCAACCGATTCCGTACAGCCTTTTGGCACCGTCAGAGTAAAACGGCAGCGTGGGAGGTGCGCTTCTCTTGTGTGCAGAGGAAAAGGCCTGCCAGGGACTGCCCGAGGAACCCAGCCCAGCCCCTGACTCTTGCAATCCGTTTGTCACCTCACCCTTTCAGAAATTTATTGAACTTCATCTAAAAACCAGTGAGGTTTCTACCACCCTGCGTCCCTTGCCTCCCCGTCCCGCAGGCTGTTCCCAACTCAGATTGCTCTCGCAGTTAGGAAACTCCTTGCAACTTTCAACCTAAAGCAATTCACAATATTTACAACCATTTCTTCTCATGCCAACATTGTCCTTTGGGTGAAACTTTTCCATGCACGATGTTTTCATGAGATGTGGAGCTGGAACAGCACAGAAAGAAAATGTAACTGCAGAGCAGCAAAGGATTCTTGCTTGTTTTCTCAATAATATATCTGATTAATATAAGACCCAACCCCCTGTCACAAGGCTTTGCAGCTGTGAAGCTTAGTTAATTGGAACAGCAGTTATTTAAAGGAATGCCACACAACTGTGGTGTTTTAATTGCACACCTGTTAAACACAAACCAGTTAATAAAGATTCAACCAGGTACACTGGTGGTGCTTTGGTTTTGGAAGGCTGTAGTAGCAGCAGCAGCAGCAAATTTCTACTCTGTTCTTGTAGGATTTGGCCTATGAGGTAGGTGGTTTGAACGTTTCAGCCCCTTTGAAAAATGCTGGCCATGTTTAATCCTAAAAAACATCTAGGTCCCTAGAAGAACCTGCCAATGCCTCCTGTTCCCTTTGGTGTCTGTCGTGTATTTTTGTTTTGTAACTGTTATTTGTGATTGTGCTGCATGGGATTGCGTTTGCTTGGGTTTGTCTGATGTAAAAGCAAACAGAGCATACATCTGTTATGTTGTCTTGACACAGCCACTGAAAGGTAAAGGAGTCCCCAGGTGATATGGTACCTGTTTTATTTCTTGGGCTGGTTTTCGACTGATATGTTTGTGAGAGAGAAAGCTTTTGCCTGAGGCACAGGGGACCTTGAAAATGCAATTGCCAGAACTCTTGAAAGTACCTGACTTGTGTCAGCAAAGAGGCAGGGGAAGAGAGAGAGTCTGAGGAAAAGAGGTTTGATTTTCTTTACATCCATCTTTGACCCAGCTTAACTCTTCTGTTATCAGTGGAGTTGCTCCTGACTTACACCACTGCAAATCACAAGAGACGTTGGTGTCGTAATTTCTATAGGACTCAACTATGTTCTGTCAGCAAAATGTGTGCATGTGTATCCAATGTCAACATGTGCTCTCATCCTTATTGTCTTCTTTTCTTCTTTATTATCTCAGATTATTGTTTGTAGCATTGGTTTGGCTTCAAATTAGCTGCTGGGCTCTAAAGGTGCTTTTTAGTGGGCAGCAGAATTCCTGACCTTCCCAGACTTGTTTAATGCTTCCTTTGGCATACCCTTAAAATGCTGAACTTAGCTCAGGAACAAGCATTTTGAAACCTTCCTGAGAATGATATTTGGGAGGAGAGTCTACTGACTTGTAAAATCTGTTTAATTTTTACTTTCACTTGCAAACCAGCAGCTCCTTTTGCATCTTAGCAAAAGGTGTTGATAGACTTCAGCTGTGAGGAAAACTCAGCTCTTAGACCTAATTCTCAAGGGCACCGAGGTAGCTAATTCACGCAGGTTTCCCTAGGAAGCAGGCACCTGAGTAGGAGCGGCACACCTAAATGCTTTTGGGAGCTCAGCCTGTCACGCTGAGCACTGGCAGACGGTGCCAGTGGGTGTTTTGGCAACCCCACAGTGCTTCTCTGCAAGTTTTGGTAATGTTGCGTGCTGAGCCGCGCGTGTCTCGCGCAGCTGACGACCAAGAAAATACAGTACCTCACGTGGCACACGTGCGGAGAGGGAAAGGACCCGAGATTATTTGCAGCAGTTGCACTGAAGTATAGAAGCTGAAAGACAACTGATTTAGCACTGGGGGGAAAGTAGGTGTAAGATAACTGCTCGCCTATCGTAAAGGTCACAAAATGCTGACAAACGTTCCCTGTGGTTGCTGCAGACCACGGCCTGTCTGTTTTGTTTTGTTTTTTTTTTTTTTTTAAACTGAAGTAGAGAACTGTTCTGGATTGCTGTTCCCACAGCCCCTTGTATTCCCACAGCCCAGTATTGATACAGTCTCGTCAGCCACTAGGGACAAACCAGAGGTTGCTAACCAGTGCGATTTTACTGATTAGCTGCTCTTCCCAAACCTAAGTGCCTTGCATTTCAAGAAAAACCCAAAAGGTAGAAGCTGGGTTTGCACCACCCTGAATCTGACAGTTTAGTTTCAGGGTTCGTCCCTACTAAAACCTGTAATTGGGTGGTTGTCACTGTCAATGAGTCTTAATTCTGCCCGGCCGTTTTCACGTGAAACTGTTTGTCTGCCACTTCAAGGGTCAAACTCCTTGGCTGATAGCCAAAAAGTGAGACAAGCCCGAGAGTGGAGAAGCTTGAGAAACGACAGCGGAATGAAAGGAGAAGAAGGACCTTCCTGAAGAATTGCTGGAGATGTTTTGCAAGTTCCTTCCCTGGAGCTTGGGAAGAGTTCTTCAACTGCACACCAGGAATCTGTGCCCAGATGCTGCCTGCTGGGGCTGCGGGAGCTCGGCGTGCCAACGCTTTCTGCTTTGCTTTCTGCCTTCTCCCAGAGGCCAGTGGCAGGGTTTGAAAGTGACACCATTTATATTCTTTTTCTTTGGTCATTTTCACTTCATTCTGTTATTGTGGTCAGACTCTTCAGATGAAGAATTAGGCTCATTTTCCAGCAGCTGCTGTATAAATGAGTGCAAGACATAAAAAATATTTTTGGGGGGTGGGGTGTGGTCCTTTGATCCAAGGAAGAAGTCCTTCTTGAACAATTATCTTCAGAAAAATCAGTGAACCCCCCCCCCCCCGCCCCGTGTTCAGTTCAGAGTGCTGCTCAGAGGGGACATGATAAAACTTTTTGCTACCGTTTCTGGTTACCAGAGGACAAACTTCCACCTATATCGTTGATGATTCCATCTTTAACCTTTTCATCACAAACTTTCTTCTCCTGTTAAATTATAAAGAAATGATGGGGTTGTTTTGCCAAAGAGGGAAAACCATACTGGATTTTGAAGGCGTGAAATATTTTGTCCGAGGAGGAAAATGTGGAGTGTGGAAAAAAATCTGGTTTCGCTGAATAATTCCTTTGCTTCCTGTACTTCTGCTTTGGTCTCCACCATGCGCGCTGGATGTATTTTGCCTAGAGTTATTCTGCTGGCCCATTAAGGCCCTTTTTGTGGGTACCTCTCAACAGATGTACTTCCAGATGGAAAATAAGGATCATGAGGGTTAAATTCCACTGTTAAATGTTTTAATACATTCACTGAAGGGAAATAAAAGATTTGGCAAAGTGCTGAGGGGTGCAGAGGACATTTCCCAGCTGTCTGAAGGGCAGAATACACAACTTGGGATACTTTGTACCAACTGCCGTGCAAATCTGGCACCCCTTATTGCTGAAGGTTAAATTCCGTTCACATGTAAGCTATCGTGTCTTTCCACCACAGCTCTTGCAATTTATTAAAAAAAATGAAAATGAATTATTAAGTACACATCTTACGAACATGACTCATAACATTTCTGCTTCATTGAGTGCGTTGGGAATCCCGTTCGCCCAAGCACTAAGACACATATTTGACTTTGAGGGTGTGATTCCCGGTGGCCTAAATGATACTGTTTTCATATTTAAATACTCGGGTGAATCAGGGCCGTTATTATTATTAGAGTTAATGAATTATATTATCTAAATCATTAGGCAGAACTAAATGATAAGCAATTCGCGTTACAGTTCAGAGAGAAAGCGCTGATTTGAAGTTCAAAGTCATGTCTTTTAAATCAGAGCAAGTCCCCGAAAGGCAATAACCTTCATTCAGACACCCTTTGCCAACTCCTGATCCACACGCCTGTACCCGGCACCCGTCTCCTCTCACCAGCGCAGGGAAAGTCTGCTGTTACAATAATTCCAGATACAAAGAGCAGGGAAAAATGTTCTACTTTCATTTTCATCTCAAGAATCACAGTTTTTTCTTAAGATTTCTAACAGGTTTATTCAGTCAATGGAGTAGCAGGGGAAGAAATTGTTTCAGTTAGGAACCAGGCTGATGAAAGGGTTAACTTATTTTATTTGTATTTTTTATTTTTACTTTTTTTTGTGGGGGGAGGAGGGGAGAACCTGACCAGAACTGCAGGCGGTAGGTGTGCTTTTTTTTTTTCCTTCTTTTTTAATGAAAACAATTATATATATAGTTTGATAATGTTACTTTTCCTTTTCTTTTTATTAATGATTTTTGGAGGCGATTTGTTTGCTCTTTTCTGTTTTCTTGTGTTTTCTTCTAGGCGTATTTTTAACGGGCTTTTGGAATAAGGTTGTAAAAGTTCCTCACCCAAAATGTCCTAAGGACATTCCTATTGTGGTTTTTCTCCCTGAGTTCAGTAGTAAAATGGTGCTTTCCATAGGCAAACCAGTTTTTGTGAGGATAAGCATATCCACACAGGCCACGCCTAGGGACCAGGTACCAGTGACCTCTCCCAGACAGAACGGTCTCTCTAAAACTCTTCCTTCACACTTACAAAATTCAAAAGGGCTATGTTAGGGACCAGATGATTGAAAATGGTCTCTTCCTATCCTAGGTGGTCTGTCGTAAAGCAATTAGTCTGGCAAGAGTCGCTGTGTCCTCTTCAGCAGCATTCTACAGCCCGAAATCTCAGCCTTAGCTAGAAAGCTCTGAAATAGCAATTAAAAGAAACATGTTTTCTTGAGGATGGCAATTTTTACCTACCTTTAGTAGGTAGGTACCTACTGAAGTATTGTTGTGTCTTACTATTATCTTCGCTCCTCTAAACCCAGCAATGCACTCGCCTTCAAGATTATCTTTAGGCTTTGCTTCACAATGAGCCTAAATGCCAATGCTTTGCTGGATGAGGGTTTCCCCTTCTTTTAAACTTCTTTGGTTTTTTTTTTTTTTCCCTTGCCCTGTTTTTGTCCCTGTTGCTTCCAGTTGTCTTTGTCCCAGACCAAATGGCTTTCTTTTCCACATTTTCAGAAAATCTCTGTTGGTCACATTTTGATAATTTTTCCACTCGCTTTTATTGTCTATCCTTCCTGCTATACTTCTCCCTTCTAGTATCCCTTCTTTGTCAAACACTTTGATCTGATGAAAACATCATGGCAAAACACAAATTAAGATTGTAGATGTTTGTTGATAGTTTTTGGAGTTGACTGTAAAGCTTCTACTGTTCAAAATGCTAGGCAGCAAGACCAGTTTAGCTTTATAGCTTTCTTATGATTTTGTTTGCTTGTTGAAGTTATCAAATAAATTTGTTCTTTTTGAAACAGGCTTGGGGTTAGTCAGAACATTGCAGATTTTTTTGAAAGAAAAACCTGCTAAATTTTTTTTTTTTTTCTGAAAAATGTGACTTTGAACTGCTGTCACAGAGGTTAGTAGGTTAGACATTAATGGTAGGTATGAGAGGACTGGTTGTGAAACTTGTGGAGCGGAACTTGTATTCTTGCTTACCATCGCACGCCATTTGTCAGTCCATTGTCTCTGGCAGGGGTTTGCTGGGAGTGTGAAATTCCATTTTGTGATAATTCCATTGTTTTCTCACAGTAGTGTGTCAAAATATTGCTTCAGTAAATCTTCCCTTCTACCCTCCTGCAAAGATTTGCTTTTACCCTGCTGTTGCAAACCACCAGCAGTGCCACAGACCAAGCAGTCTCACCCTTTTGAGGAGTCTTCCGAAGGAAGCACGCTATCTCGGAAGCGCACGTGGACCGCGTCTGTGGCCGCACCGAAGGCAGAGCCACCCGGGCCTCGTCTGGGCTGCTTCTCAGGTGGCATGCGCTTACCCTCCGTCATTGTTTCCACTTCTCTAACCAAAGAGGATTACTCTATTATTCCTTCTTGTCCGTCACCTTTTAAAATTTATAGATAGGGTAAATTGGGGCAGAGCATTGTCACGTCGTGCGTCCCATGTCCCTCCGCAATAAAAGGAGGACCGAGAACATCCCTTTGATGCAGGGTGGAATGGCCTGACTCCATGATATTCTCATAGTTTTTAATTATGCAAAATTGACTGCAGGTGTTGAACAGCACAGTAACGGGAGAGAGCTTCTGGGTTTTGGGGAAAACCTGCAGATGTCATGGGCTCTTCTGTGATACAACTCGCAGCGCCTCAGTTACGGGCCATGTGTCTGTTACCGATCGGTGCAGTATGAGAAGAGTAGGTCTGAGGAACAGAACAGGTCCTGCCAAGGAAACCGTCTTCTTTCAGGAGGGTTAATTTCTGACTGCTCGAGTCTGGCCGAGTGGTTAGTGAACCGCTAACCGCTGCCATTAGTGGTTCGGAGACAAGAGGCGTGCTGCTGGAGCTCACCACCTGGTTCAGTTTCATCTAGCGGGCATCCAGTTTGTAGATCCAGAGACCGTTCTGTGCCGTGAGCCGAAGCACGGCGCCTGGGCACAACCAGGAGGTTTGCTTTAAAGGTACACCTCCGATCCGGAACGCGGTGCCAACGCAGCCCGTCGGGCTAGAGCACGCGCCCAGCCGTCCGCACGCTGTTCCCCGCGGAGCAGGTACTGCTCCCCGCGCCCTGGATCGCCAGTAGCTCTACCGAGAAAACCGCGAGGTGTCACGCAGATACCCCCTCAGCATTCGGAGTCCTCAGGGCAACAGAAAACCACCTCCCTGACGGACTTTTCCCCACACCTGGAATGCTTGCATCGTTTGCACTGCCCCTGTTTCTCGTCCGTATATAATTCGGACACCAAATTCTTTGATACTGGGACACTTTCTGTCAAAGATCTGCTCATCGGTCAAACGTTAATGACCTAATCCCTGCAGGAGAATGATTTCTGAAGCAATATGTTGTTGTTACACATCTGCTTTCCTTGAATTTTGCGAGAGAGACTTTACGTTTTGTTTTGGGTTGTTTTTTGTTTTTGGTTTTTTTTCCTTTGGTGGCATAGAATGTACAGTATTTAATATACCTGTAGTAAAGTGACGAGTTATAAGTAGGTCTTGGCAGGGCATTGTTTCTCTTATAACACTGATTGATTGAGACATTTAAATCTGAATATGCTTTTTACACTTTTTTTTTATATTGAACTTTTCAGCCTGTATATTAAATATCCAATGTTATTTGGCATTCATTAATGTAAGTGCTGTAATATACTTTTGTGTTGCCAGTAATTATTACTCTCATTGTGCTGATTTTAAGACATCATTTCAACTCCTTCTGACGTAGTTTAGCTACTTGGAATTTTTTGGTTTTCAAGAAAATTCCATGCTAAATAATTGCTAGAATGAAGAGAACAAAGGACTGGTCTTTCCCACAACCTTTTCAAACTCAGTAGGAGCTTTTTCAGCCAAAATGAGCATTTGTTTTTTCTTTTCCACTTTTTCCTTGGTAATATGATAACATTGATTTGGTTTGTCTTTTAATCCTGGAAATTCTGATTTCCATATTGACAATTTCTAGCAATATTTTAGAAAAGCAGAGATAGCTGTGCCATAAGGAGTTACTGATCATAACAGAATTGAAATATTGTAATTATTTTGTTTTTCTTTATAATTTTTTTCCACTATTAAGTTTTAAAGCAAATCTTTTCTCAGTGTGATAAAAATTGAAAAGACACTCAAGGATTAAACACATAACATGTATGAGGAAAGGGATTCAGTTAAATGATTTCTATCCATATGAATGAAAAATAGCTTATGAATTTTGATGTCAGAACAAAAACTGTGCCTCAGTTACCTATTTCCTGTGTCCATTAACTAATCCAGTGATTTCAATGAAACCACACCTGTCCTTGAAACTAGGGGTACACTTAAAGGACTTGCTAAATCATGGCTTAGTAGTAAATAAATTTCAGTTTTGTAAAAGTAAGCTGCTGCTTAATTATAGTGCCTTTAAAGCATTTCTACCTTCTTATAAAAGATGGAAATTGTATATGTTTAATTGCCAAGTATCCATTTATCAGATCAAGAAAATAGTGCTTATCTTATTTGGAGGTGCTGTTTTATATTATGATGAATACTGCTATGCAAGAGCTGCATATTGCTATTTTAAATACCTTAGCCTATTCACTACGTCATTATGAGAATAAAGATGAGAGATTCCAGGAGGAAATTAGTTTGGGAAATGGACTTTTGGGAAACCAAAGGAGGGATAAAACCCCAGGCAGGAGGTAATGAAAAATGTCTTGGGCTGGATGGTTATTGCAAAGGTAAACATGACACCACATTTAAAGTGTCATCCCATCGTTTTCTGAGAGGAGCCTGATGAATTCCCTGTGCCTTGTGTTGAAGCTTTACTCCTTTGTGTCAACATTTTAGTGAGGTTTCTATTTTAATTTGCGTGCCATGCATATTCCAGTACAATCTGCGTTTGTTACATATGATGTACATACTTTCTTCTCCCTTTTATAAAAAACACCTGTTTACTCACACGTAGTTTCTGTCTTTTGTAAATGACAGCTCATGCAAATAATAAACCATAAATTCACTTGCACGTTGCCTTTCTCTTTGGGGCTGGTTTTTAGGTTACTATCCTAAGGCAACCACGCCATCTGCTGCTGTTTGCCGGTCAGCCCCGGTAACTATGGAATATGGGTGGCAAATTTCAACCGGTTTGGCAGAGGGACAGAAGTCTCAAAAATACTGTTATCACCAGCTCTGTGGAAACAGACAGCTGGATAGAGGACAGAGTCTGTCTTAGTGCCTGTGCTAAGGGAAAGGCAGCAACATCAGCTGAGCTGTATTACTTGACACTGGGGAACCTGCAGGGGAGAAAGACAGCCTGAACCCTCCCGTTGCATGAACAGCCTTATTAGAGCTCACTCTTAAGATGTGCATTAATCAACCATAAAAGACAAAGCTACACGAATGGCGGAACTGAGAGAGCGAGTGCAAACAGACGGGACAGAGCCAAGACCAGAGGAAAGTAGAGACTGACTCTCTAGTTATGTCCATGCTGAAATGATCATGATTTGTGTATTGTATCCCTTTCCTCAAAACTGAATCAACAAGGTGGCGTACGTCCATCTCCAGATCCACGGGTCGGCAGCTATTTGCTAAGGGACCCTCTCTAAAATAAAATGCTTACCCAGTTTCTAAGAATCCCCGCTAACGCGCGGTGGGGGGAACCCAACAAATCAGACGACTGAGCCTTTGGCAAATGGTTTGGGGATAGCAGAATCTGTCCTGTTTGTTGACTTGGTTTCGGCAAGGCAGGGTACTGAGGGCAAAGGTGCCTTTGGCTTCAAATGCCACAACAGCTATTCCAATGATTGCACCATACCCTACAGTGATATAGTCCTCTCGCGTCACTTTAGATATCTGAAAATTAGGCAGCTACATTGGAGCAAGTTTCCCTTGGCTCCTTTTGCGGCCAAGGGGGAGAAACAGGCAGCTCCAGGAACATCCATCTCTCCCTCCCCGCTCTGCTCAGAGACTGCTATTTACTCCTCATCTCCTGTAGACCTGGGTTTGTTTCTGTGTCGGCCCAAAGGGCACACGTGTACAGACACAGTGGTGATTCCTTGAAATGAAAGTCATTTGCTGAAAAACCTTTAGCTCTTGAGTTGCCAGACAGCAAAAGTAAGTGCCTCGTTCCTGACCTCCTCTGGGTAGAGATATAATGAGCCTTGGATCACAAGGAAAAATCCTCAGGGATCTGGATGTTTAACAGTAACTGATGCATTAAGTTATGTAGAAAAATGAACGTGTTTGGATGCTCCAACTTGGAGAATGCATTTGAAACATATGATTTCTATCATTCCTTAAGGCTTTAAGGTCACTTTTGCTTTATAAAAATGATGGGTCCTGGGTGTATATCGTTATACCTTGGGAGAGCAGTAAAATTTTGCACTTCTGCAATAAATAAATGTTTTGGAGCTTTGCCGAGTACTGCCTCAGACAAACATGAGACCCAAAGGTAGGCTTATTGCAATGCATCTCCATTTATTTATAGGTCATAGTTTGAGATTTATTCTTTTTTTTTCTCCCAAGGGCTAAGTAGTTAGGAAGAAAAAATAGTCAGTTATTTTAATGTTTTAAATTGACTGTTTTAAATCAAACTGAGGAACAATTATAAAAGCAGAAAAACAAACAGTGCTGTCCTGTCCTGTGAAGTTTCTCTGAAAAGAACTTGGGAGCTTAATGGTCCCATCCAGGAAGACAACGTGCTTGTGGATGTCATCAGAGGAGAAAGGAAATGTGTATTACAGCTCCAAACTATTCCAAAGAGCAAAGTGACAAACACCTTTACTAGCACAGAAAAAAACTGATCAGAAATAACTAAAAAAAATCCCTTTGCGAAATCATGAGAACGTGAGATGCCAGTCTGCCAAGACAGTATCCTGCAGTACAGATCCGGAGTGATCTGTAGATCAATGACTTGATGATCAAATGGTGCAATGACATGGTGCTACATCTTTGCTTCTCCAACAAAGAAATTTAGTTCTACAAATGCCAAAACATAATTGCATCGGAAGTCCCCAGACACCTGCTGGGATATGTCACTTTCTGCACTAAAAACCTGTGCTATAGTAAAAGCACAAACATTTTGTTGCAAACAGTTTGCTTCAAGAAATTCACATGTGTTACAGAGATGGAGGCTTTTCTGCATCTTAGATTGGCAGTGCTTGGTTATCATATTAATCTGTGGCCAAAATCATCTCTCACAAATTTATTGCTTTACGCATCTAGCTTTCCTCAAACCTGAAATAGTGTTGTGTTTTGTGTTGTGTTTTTTTTTTTTTTCCTTTGGTTGGGTTTTTTGTTTTGGTTTGGTTTTTTGTTTTTTTGTTTTTTTACTGGTTAATATCAAAACTGCATTCCTTTGGAGGCATAGAGCAGCAAGCTAAAAGAATCAGCTGTGTCCTTTCTCATATTGCCTCTCAGTTTTCTCAGCTAGAAGTCCTAACTTGTTTAATTCTTCAGAGAAGCCATTCCATATGTGTGATTACCACAACAATTTTCCCTATACCTTACCCATTTCTGGCTATTGTTTCTGAGCAGTGGAGAGGAATCCTACAGGTTATTCCTCAGCTGAACACAATGTTATTTTCTGGGTTTTGTTCCTTTATTTTTTTTTCTGTAATTCTGAAATATATATTTGTAAATCTCCATTTGACAAAAAAAAAAAACAAACCACAATTATTGTGAATAAAGATGACTATTCAAATACTTGTATTAAATTAGTATTGTTACTTATGACTAAGGAGTAGAGTCAAGACAATGATCTCTGCAGCCTGCAGAGATCATTGATGTGTTTAAGTAACAAGGATTAAAACACTCTTTTTAAATAACAAGGATGAAAACACTCTTTTAAAAATTATTATTATTATTTTTTAAGCTAATAAGCAGCATTTAACTTTTAGAATCATTTGGTGTTTGGGCAGGAAAGACCTCTCTCCTTGCTTATGCGTTTGCTAATCTGTGACTTTTGAAGACATCCTAACCATCAGTCTACCTTAAACGCCATGTCAGAATCTGAGAGACGCAAAAACATTTAATTCTGGAGTATGTGGGATGATCTAATTTAAAAAATACTACTACAAGAGAGTTCTCCAAAAAGTTAGGATTTAGCTTTTCTGGCTTCTTTAAGAAGAAAAGCTCATTGTACACAAGCTACTAGCATAATAACCTCATAAATTGTACAGAGGGTGGAGGAGGGGTTAAAATATGGCTCAAGGAGGGGTTAAAAAAATGCCTCAAAGAGGGAGGAAAAAAGTCATTACAGAAATATAGATTATTTGCAGAACTCGGTTATTACATCTGTTATCTACTGCCATAATATATACACACATCAACTTTGATTGTATTAAGTTATCCTAATGACATGACAACGCTTACACTGATTTGATAAAATTCCTGGATTATATAAGCCCATAAAATAGAGCTTTCAGAGTACTTGACATTACTGTACTGCCAGGACGACCCTGGATGCCTGCCAGCCTAAGCAAGAGTAAAGTCGTATCTCTTGGTTCTGAAGCTATGAAATATTCATTACAATGTTTGAGATGTAACAGCTTCTGTCCAAAAGTGAGAGTGCCATAAACAGGCTGTTTTTCCAATAGCTGGGGAGTTAAGGAGTCAGCAGTCTATAAATGCTCCATCAATAGATATGTTGTTTATTTTGACAAAGTAACAGATTGTATTTGCACTTGGAAGTCAACTGGCAGATGGTCTTTGCACAACCTAGCGAGGGCAGACTCCGCTCCTGCTGATTGGGGAAAGCTCTCTCTCAATCCAGCATTGCAAATTTTTGTCTCAAAGAATGCTAGTTAGTAACAACTCTTCCCTGAACAACTAGATCTAAATGGCCAGAACGCACAGCTATTGTGAGGAAAAATCTTGGACTTTCAGTCATCTTCTGCATTACAGAATTTGTGAAGATAGCCACCCTGCCAATTCCTCACCGTGTGGTTTAGGTGACCTACTGCTTTATCACTTTTCCACTGCAGCCTTAGTGTTCAACACTGAACTCACACTGGTTTTTCTCTCCATGTCTATCCCAGTTGCTCTCAAAAAGCAGGCTGTTCCAAAAGTGCAGTTACTGCACAGCAATGCACGTGTGGTAACTCTCTTTCAAATGATGCCTTGCTCTGATCTGTTCTACCAAAAAATTTTTTATTCTTGTGTCACAAACGAACTTGGAATCTTCCAGAAATATTTGAAGCAATATTAAACATACATATGATGCTGTTTACATTTAGGTATAAGGATAAACTGTATCCACCGGAGAAAGAAATACATAGGTGAAATTTAACTTTGTAGTGGGACAATGAAAAACCACAAAGGCAGGAAAAGGGCATTAAAATTTAGACATCTGTGACTGACAAAAAAAAAATTAAAAACAGTGGTATACTATGCAGGACTTTTACTTCCTCCTCTTACAATTCTCCAGCACTCCTGCTTGCTTCAGTCTCCTACTGCAGGAGGGCTGCGTTATGGTTTGTGAGTTGGTGGCCATTCCTTAGCTATTGCAAGGTCAGCCAAGCACCCAGCTTCTCTCCATGCTGGTGCTGCTTCCCTGAACGCAGGAATCCCAGGTGCTTCCCAGACTGCAGTCCCCACAGAAGCAATGTAAGCAACAGCAGAAACCAGCTGCAAAATAGGAGATCCCTTCGCTCTACTGCCAGTAGTGCAGTGACTTGCTCAGGGACGTGACTACTCCTGGGGTGTACTCTTCTTAGTGATGATCTGAAAACTGGTAGCGAGCTGGTGTGCATGATAAAGAAGAAATTGAGGGAATTAGATTCTTATTTCAGGGAACACAAAAGCTGTATTAGGAGGCCACAGCCCTGCACTTGCTGAATGTGGTAAGCCTCTTCTAAGGCTGTGACGTTTGATGACCACATTATAAAACAAAAGGCAAATGTGCAGAGGACCCCCACCCTTACATCAGTTTATTTCATCTGATTCATCCGAATGGCACATACCTATGTGGTGGATGTGGAAAACACAAAATTAAAGCTCAAAATATGCCTGAATGTAAAGAGAATCTTGTTTATAAACAAAAAAATTGGTTTTGTAAACAGAATGAGTTGTCCTAATGTCTCAAGTTTGTCTTGCATAGAAGACATAAATTTTTTTCGTTTAAAGACCTCCTACACATTTGTGTTGTTATCACACAGCAACTATTTGATGTTAATCTGTAACAAACTGGGAATGTTTTCAAAAATTTGTGATGCTTATTTTGTGTCATCTCGAATTATTTTTAATTACAAAGCTATGTACCACATGCATGATTGCTAGGATTATTGGATGCAATTATTTGTATCTGGAAATAGAAAAATTTAAATGCTCTTCCTCTTTTTTCACATGGGTTTTATGTTGTCTTTCATTTTTATGCTTAGTACTTGAAAAATCTTCATATTCCTCCTACCCTCCCAATATGGTTCAAAATACTTACAATTCTACAGATATCCTTTTCCTTTGCCAAGTTCAAAGTCTCAGCAGGGAAGAGACAAAGTAAGACTTCCCCTTACATGTAAAATAATTCAAACTCATACATGTGAGTTTTCCTCCTATGGTTTCAAAGCACTTTGACCTTGTTTTCAAAAAGAAGTGGGGAAGAGAATAGACTCCAAAGCATTAATCCACAGAAATGCGTTAGCTCTCTTCCTCATTGAATGGCTTGCTTAAAAAGAGAAAAGGTATCTTTATTTCCATTTTAGTGACAGTCAAAATACAGCCGTGTTTAGTGAAATGCTACCCAGGGTCACCGAGCAGCTGAGAAAACCGGAGGTTCTGAACTCACGCCCTCTTTCTTTGGAAGATGATGTGGTCCACAGTTAGTATAACCTGAAGGAATACCTCATTGCTTTTTTCCCTACCAAATGCAATTCTACGCAGACACCAAAGTTTACTTTGGCAGAGCCAAAACCGAACTCTGGGAAGCCAGTGAATCTTTATGATATTTTTACAGTGACAAAGGGAAAGCTGAAAGCATGGATGCCTCTTTATCACCCTGTTCTGTTGTTCCCAGCCACCCTCCTAAAGTAACGTTGCACACGAGTTGGAGTGTATCTCCTACTGTATTACAACAGCCCCCAAATACCTTTCAGGCAAAATCTGTACAAACATCTTGCATCGTTGCACTGGAACAACGATATAAACCCAATTTCATGTAAAAATCTCCCTGAGATCCATTTAAGAGGTGTAGCCCTGCATTCTTCTGTTTGCATCAGTCTGTGATCACGTATTTGGTGCTGCCAACAGACATACAGCAAGACTTGTAATACAATCACTTATTGCATATCTTGGAGCTCAAGCTCTTGAATCCGTACAACTGTGGGGGAAAGAAAACACTCAGCTTTCATTTAGAAAGCAAGTTAAGTTTGCAGCCCTCGTGGCTGAGTTGAAAAGCTCGTGAATGCCTTTAAATGCTCCAACGCAACAAGACACAAAGAGCTGCCAGCACTCTTTGTTACGGCCGTTTTAAGCCAGTTTGAGGATGCTGGAACGTTTGGAGTAGATGCACAGTACCAAGACGTGCAGGTCACCTTGCCTAAGGGATACAGGGATGGGCGGCTCCGTTCCTAACAAAAACCAGGCAGGGGGGGCGGAGGACACCTCAAAACCCATCCTCGAGCGTTAGCCCAAGCTGGGACCCTCTTGAAACCTCTACGGCTCCAAACTCCATCATCCTGTGACCAGGGAAAAGGACGGGAAGCTTGGCTTTCTTCCTTTATGCTCCCCGCCTAACGCAAGCCCAGCAGCTCCCGGGGACTGGGGTCAGGGGAGCCCTTTCTCTCCCGAGCGTGCGTGGGGTGGGGAGCGATAGAAGAGGCGGGGAGGGGGTGCCTGCGGGAAGGCGGCAGCGGCAGCCCTGGGGCCCGGGCAAGGAGGAGCGGCGCGATGTCTGGGAGGGCGGCAGCGATAGGGGGGTTGTTGCAGGCCCGGGCTGCAGTGACTCCTCCTAGAGGCGGTATGCGGAGCAGGAGGAAACCCCTTCCACCCCCCTCAAGAGGAGCCGCCGCCATCGCCATTGAAACATACAATACGGGAAGAGAGCCGGCGGCTGAGGCGGAGCAAGGGTGCG
>JAVJGG010000094.1:3425390-3477323 GCA_035590195.1 Aviceda cuculoides
GCCTGCGAGCGGGCCCCCGCGCGCCGCCGGCCCTGCCTGCCTCCCTCCCTCCTTGCGCCCCGCAGCCAGGCGAAACCGCGGAGCTTTTCCCGTTTATCCGCGGACGTGTTTTCGCCGCCCCCGCCGCCCCTCGCAGGCAGCGGGCGAAGCCTCCGTGACGGCGGGAGGGAGCTCGCTGAAGGGACGGCGGGGTGGGGAGGGGGGGGGGGGAAGCGTTTGCGCGGGAAAGCTAACGGGCCACTCCCCCCTTCCCCTGCGCCGCGCTTCAGGGCGCCTGCGCGGCTGGCAACGGAGCGCGCGCGCGCAGCGCCACCGCCCACCCCTCCTCCCCTCCAACCCCTTTCCCGTCGCTCAGCGGCTCCCGGCCAATCGGCGCGCTTCCTCCTAGCCCGGGCTCCGCTGGGTGCCGCCCCTCGGGGAGGCGGGGTCGGGCGCGCCGGTGCTCTGAGGGAGGAGTGGGCGGGGCTAATGTGTCTAGGCAACGGCGTGGCGTGCGCGGGGCGGGGCTTGCCAACGGCCGGTAACGGCTGCGCTCCTCAGCCGGCGGCGCAGCGCAGGGCGGCCGGGGTCGGTCTGCCGGGACGGGCCGCCGGGCCCTGAGGTGTCTCCAGGAGCCTGGCGGTGACCGGGTTGGCCCCTGCGAGCTCTGCGGCTCTCAGCAAGATCAAAAGAAGACTGGGTCTGAGTCAATACCGAGGGTCATCCCCTCAGCCTGACAGCTGTGTTGTGCTGGGGGGGGGCCGCAGCCTCTGCGGTTTGTGAGGGGAAGTTGCCTCTGCAAGGACCCCCCGGGTTTTTCTGGCTTCGGTGTGCCAATGAAACTTCTTTCAGTAGGAACGCACTCTGTGTCTGTCAGTTTGGAGTAGGTTGAGTCCAGGAGGCTGGCTGCTCGCCCACTGAATAAAGCTATGTTTGCGCATCGGTTGTGCCTTGCCGATTTATTTGGGTAACAAGCTTCTGCTTTAGGTCTTCTGAGTTATTTTCACAAAGTGGCATTTGTATATGAGGGCACAGTCTAAGTCGACCCCTAGATGTTATGTCTTTGGATTGCTTGTTGATTCCTAATTGTTCAAATAGATCTTAAGCTGGAAATGAGCCAAGTGCAGGCATGTTAATAGTCCTGCATGTCCTTGGTTTCAGTCTTTGCCTGCTGACTTCAAGTTTTCTCAATATTTGGAATTCAAGACTCCTAGATGCCAAGTACACGTGAACCATCTGTAAATGGTGTCCAATGCATCTGTGGTGAAGAAATTTGCTAGAAACGGTTCTGGTACAAAGCCTTGCAAAGTCTCGGGTGTTAGTTCTGTGAGCCAGGACACAGAGGTCAGCATCTAGCAGTGCCTGAGCATTTTAGCCTGTGTCAGCTTCTGGTGTAGCTCCCAGTGTAATGTCCGCTTCTGAATCTCTAGTTGTCTGAGGGAGGGCACTTGGCACACTGTGCTAAATTTTAGTCTGCCACATGACGTTGTAGCCACCTGTAAGTCCTGAAGAGTAAGCTGCAATGCCAGCTATTTTAATCTGACTGGGAATTTACCTAATTATTGCTCAAATATTTAGTGATAACTAGTTGCTAGTGTGCATTTCATATTTGGTGTAGCTGTTATCTTAGCTTGCCTCTGTCTTTTGTGTGATCTGGGATGTGAAGAGGAACAGCCAGAATTTACTTTTCTCCACCAGGGCTGCCACAGTTTTGGCAGCCACTTTCTTTTCTTTTGCCATTTTCTGTGATTTTTCTTAGAGAAAAATTTAGATTTGATGTATCTTAGGCATTTTGTACCGCACTGAACTTTCTGATGTGCACCCGTGCTTTCTTGCCAGATCTTGACATGTTAATCTCTGAAATGGTTGCCTGGCCAGCTTTTGAAATTCAGGCTCACTTGGAGGTTGCCATGTGTTTCTGTGTCTGCAGGTTGTTCTTACTTTTCAAAAAAGTATATGTGTCCTTACCACCTAAAGATGATGAGGATGAGATTTTGTTCTGAGCATCTGTGTAAGAAGGATGGGAAAGTGGTTTTAAGGTTGCTTTGGTAAAACTTGATCTGGTGGGATGTGGTGTGGGACGTGGATTGCACAATGGTGAGAGGAATGGCCCAGGGTGGTCTGTTGTTCCTTGTGCAGCAGTCAGCACCCTCTGCAGATAACCATGGTGGAAGAAAACGAGGTGATAGTGTCTGTAGTGGAAGGACCCTCCTGAGAGTGGCAAGAAGGTAGAGCTCTTTTTCCGGCATGCAGAAGGAAAATATTGCTGCTTGTTTTGGGCTCTGAAGAAGATTTAATTCACAGAGGAAGGGCCAGCTTGCAAAAGTCTGCCCCATTTTCATCATGCTGTAGAGAGCTCCTGGAGATCTGGTAGCTACTAAATCCCCCATAGCAACACAGGGATGTTGGAGTCATGGCAGAGTAGGAGTGTGCCGTGACCAATTAAGGGATTGGAAAAAATTGCTTTAAATTGCCCAAGCCTCATGATGTCGTTGTAGCCAGATATAGATGCAGTTCTTCTAAATCAGCGAGGATGGACTTCACATAAATGGCATGGCTGTATTTTTTATTGGAGACTGTAGTTTATAAGGGCAAACGCTGAGATGATGAATCAGCTGTGAGTGAGGGAACTAATGTGGGTAGACTCCAGTGCTTTTCAACGGATAAAGAGAAGAGCAATTAGGACTGAAGAGAGCAATTAGGACAGCAGTGCTCAACTTGTAGCTCTTCAGCTGTTGGCAGCTTTGGAGCAGTTCAGGTGAGTGCCTCACGTAACTGTGTCAGGGCTGAGCTGATCTGCATCCTCCAAGGTAAAGCAGGCAGGGGCCTGTGGGAGCAATGAGCCGGCAGGGCCTGAACTCCTGGGGCTTCGCTGCAGACCAGGCATAGCTCTTCTGTGCAAGAGAGCTGTGAGATCCCAAAGGCTGTCAGTCACCTGAGCCTGTGAGCCATTCCCTTAGCGTCCGCCCTCCAAGGTGCCTAGCACAGGTCGTTGGCAACCCCAGCATACCACATGTCTTTGTCCAGGTCCATAGGAGTTGTATTCTAGTAGATGTGACTATGTCGTAGCTTTCTACCAAAATTTGCCTCCCGTAGGATCCAAGACAAGATAAGAACATACTGTTGTATGTCACTCCCCAGTATACCCTGGTCCACTGTCCTGGTTTCGGCTGGGATAGAGTTAATTTTCTTCCTAGTAGCTGGTATACTGTTACGTTTTGGATTTAGTAATGTCCATAACACACTGATGTTTTCAGTTGTTGCTGAGTAGTGTTTAGACCAAGTCAAAGATTTTTCAGCTTCTCTTGCCCAGCCAGCAAGAAGGCTGGGGGGGTGCAAAAAGTTGGGAGGGGACACAGCCAGGGCAGCTGACCCAAACTGGCCAAAGGGGTATTCCATACTGTGTGAGGTCATGCCCAGTATATAAACTGGGGGCACTTGGCCTGGGGGGCGGATTGCTGCTTGGGAACTAACTGGGCATCAGTCAGCAAGTGGTGAGCAATTGCATTGTGCATTGCTTCTTTCGTATATTCCAATTATTTTTTTTTTATTATCGTAATTTTGTTATTGTTGTTATTATCATTATTATTTTCTTCCTTTCTGTCCTATTAAACTGTTCTTATCTCAACCCGTGAGTTTTACTTTTTTTTTTTTTTCCCCCTGATTTTCTCCCCCATCCCACTGGGTGGGAGGGAAATGAGTGAGCAGCTGCGTGGTGCTTAGTTTCTGGCTGTAGTTAAACCAGGACATCCACGTAAGTTGCAGAGAGAGAAAGAGAGAGAGTTAGCACAGTTTTGAAACCTCTTTTGTATTTAGGTTCTCACAAAATCCTGCAGACATACCTGATCTGTTACCTGCAGTGTATTTGGAAAAATATTTTGGGATTCCAAAGGTTGCCTTGGCAGCAGGGGAAAAAATGGCTGAGACTTGCTGTGAGAGAGAAGGGAGAAATAAAGGGGTAGACAGGGGTGGAAAGTTCAGTGAGGCAACAGAAGAATGAGCCAGAAGTGATTAATTAAGCAGAAATTTATATAATGCAACAGCATGCAACAAAGCGGTGTGTTTAGTTATGCAAATGCATTTTGATTTTCTATCACAGAGATCAAGTGCAACCACCATATTTTCTGTAGATGTAATCTCATGATGTTTGCCTTTTTTTTCATTGATACTATAGGAAGCAAATATATGAGAGTTCAGCTTAATATGATTGTGATACATGATTGGTTGTAGTGTACTCTTTCAGCATGGCTCTCTGTAGGGATTTCAGTACAGGACTGAACTCTTGCGTGATGAAACAAACTGTCCTGCCAGTATTGCAGGAATCGGATCGCAGCCTAGTGCATACGTTTATTAAGTTCCACCTTAAAATGAGTTAGTGTTGCTCATATTACTCATAAGAGAAGGCTGTTCCAGAAGTTCTCTACTCTGATGGCTAGAAACCTCATTTCCAGCCTACGTTTATTCATTAATTTGAATGTCAGTTATCACGAACTGAAAAGGGCACTTTATAAAGGTTAATCAGTAGCATAATATGAAAGTTCATATAAGGTTTGTCACAAATTGCAAATTTCATTGAGCAAAAGGTCTGGAAGGAAGGGACCTTCAGAGATCACCTCATCCAGCCTCCAGTCCCAAGGCAGATCCGACGCTGCCTGTGCCATTTCTGACATACATTCTCTGACCATTTTAAAGTTGTCCTGGCAGGAAGATTCTGCCACCTCCCCGTCTGACCGAGGCCAGTGCTCTGCTCTCTTCCCTGCTACACAGCTTTTGTGAGAGTCCTGCTCTTCTCCTGTCACTTTTATAGGGAACACTTACTCCTTCCACCTTCGAAGCAGCCTTTTACACCTCTAAAGACCATTATCATGTCTTCCTGCTTCTTTTTGCCTTCCCTTTTAGTTTGTGTCAGACATCCAATCGTTCTTATCCCCCTCCTTTGGATTCTTATTGCTGCGCGTGCCTGAAGCGTGGTATCTGTGGTTGGACATAGCTCCTCAGCTCAGCGCTGGCTGTCCTCTTGCTTATACACCTTGATGCAAGATTTGCCTTTTCACAATAGCTCTGCCCCCCCACCCCGTAACCTGCTGGTCCTAATCAGTGGACCTGCTTCCTAGCACTTGTTCCCTGTCCTACATAACTTGTTACTCCTGCATCAATGCAATTAATGGATTGCTTGGGAATTTTTTTCCACTTCTATCTGTTTGAAGTGGCCATTGCCTTTAATCTGCACTTGCAAGTGGCAGTGTATGAGCTCTTTTACCACCACTCGTGATTCCAGGTTGGCAGTTTGCAGGGAACTTGGAGTGCGATGATGAGCAACATCAATTTTGAGGTGTCTGTGTCTGTTAAGTTTACTGGTTTAATCTTTCCCAGCTTTTGTTATTGTGCCCACATAATATACTGCACACAGAAAGGAAAAATTATCTGGCTGATAGACAAAGACATGCCAGGGTTTTAGAGATCCCTGCAGACCCTGTGATGATTTTATTTTCTTGATACCGTAAGTGAAACCAGCATTCAAGTTAGGTTATCACAGAAACCGACCCTTGACTCTGGCTGTTACGGGTGAGCTGGTTTCTGTGAATGTCTGGCTTCATATGGGACAGGTACTTGATTTGTAATAAGCAGGATAAGAACAAAACACAGATTTCTATGCCCTCCTCGGATGAATGTTGATTGTTTCCAAGGGCTTGCAGTGCTGTCAAATGACTTTTTTTTTGAAGGATATTTTAAGTGCAGATTGTGATAAAATTTAACAATATCACCTAAAGTCCTGATAATGTTTTTCAAATTATCTCCCTCCTTTTGTTTCCTTGTTTCATTGAGGTGGAAGAATACTGGCAATTACATAGCTGTGCCTTCACTGACAGAAATACCATCTGTGGCAGATATGCTCTTTGTTTACTTCAGAGGAGTAACCAGGATCATAATTAGGCCACTAGGGCAGCTATCAAAATGGAGTTAAATACAATTCTTGTAAACAGTTAAAACTTCCCCATTATTTGAGTGAGAACTAGGGGTGTAACTATGACCACGTGCACACTTTGAAATGGAGTGGCGACTCCAGGGTTTGTCATCTGTTTGCCTGCAATCTCACAGCTGCCAGAAAAACAAGGAAAAAATGAGATTTGCTTTCTTTGCTCCTATGTATAGACTAGATTTGGCTCTTAATGCAGGGAAAAAACATATCCTCAGGGTTCTTGATGGAAAGAACGTGGTAGCCAGTCCTTTTAAGATGAGGGATTAAAGACCTCCTCTTAGCTCTGTGAAGGAAGGCTTCTGGGGCTCCCAGGAGCTGCTGTGAAGGTGACCTGGGGAGAATTACGAAAGTGGTGAAGCCTGTGAGCTGGCCTCCAGGGCTCAGCTCCGGAGGCCAGAGTAGCGCAAAGGGAGGTGCTTGAAGCATAGCTGCTTGCCTGCTTCTCCTCTTCAGCCACGCGTATGAAATTCCCCATATAAAAGACCCGTGAAGAAGCAGTGTTTGTAGGTAGGTTTTATCTTCTCCTGTGCAAACAGTATGACTTCCTCTACTTATAGGTAGCACCGGTATCTGCTTTTCCGCTTGTTTAATGCTGTCCATTATGCCAGTACTTCTCAGCTGTTTATAATTTGCTAAACTTAACAATCAGCATGGAAATCTTCCACGCTGCGGATGTATGCCTTGGTGTGATTTGGTTTTGTTTTTAAAGATTCATTTAATGTGCATTTGATTTTGGTTTTTTGTTATATTGTCAAAACGACTTCTTCTGTGATATTGCTACGCTGACAGTGCAGTAGTCAAAAGAAAAGTTACAGCAAATATTCCAGTTATCCAACTTTGGAAGAATAATTCCTCAGCTTTAATAGGTACTGAGAATGGGTTTGAATTTTTTCTTCTGGAAGAACAAGGTAATGTATAAAGATGTTTCTCACATGCTGAACACCAATCCCGTTTCTTTTCTTTTGCAGCTTTTGGATTGGAGCAAGGGATTAAGAATCACCAGCACATTGAAAAGCACAAAGCTGCAAGATGTCAGGCCGAAGTGGGAAGAAGAAAATGTCCAAACTCTCACGCTCAAGCAGGGCGGGTGTTATTTTCCCTGTGGGGCGAATGATGCGCTACTTAAAGAAAGGAACATACAAGTACCGGATAGGTGTTGGAGCACCAGTTTACATGGCAGCCGTCATAGAGTACCTAGCAGGTAAACCAAGAACCTGATCCTGGAAGTGCTGATCATGCACAGAAGCCAGGGATATCCATGGGATAGGATACAAGCGTGTTCAGCACTTCTGGTGCAGGATTTGTTGAAATTTGCTTAAAAAGCTAAGGAGGTTAATTTGCTTCTTGAATAGGCTGAGGATGGATATTTTCTCCTTTAGAGGCACCATGCTTGGTCACTAGTTGGAAGGATTATTTTCTATTGCTTTGCAGAGTGAGGAGTCACGTCTAGGTAGTTTCTGTCCAAGAGAAAACCGATATGAATTAGGCTTTTGATACACCTGGATGCAAATAACAGGAGAAAAAAAAGCAAACCCACCTTGTACATCTATTGTGCTTTTTAAGTGAACAAACTCTATTTCGCTGGCTGCATTTCTCCTTGCAGAACAGTGTGAAAGTGTTACGAAATATGGAGGTTGTTAATTTGTATTTTAAAAATCCTTTTGGCTTGCCTAAGTGTATAAAGAAACTATTTCAGGCTTTAAATCATCCCACATACCCTGAGTTTTCTTTTCCCTTCCTTTCTGAAATTGACCGCAGAGGAAGGGGCAGGTGTCATATAGTGATACAATATACTGCAGTATACTGTGATGTATTGTAATATTTCAGACTGTCCTATGATTGTATCTCTTTGGTTTCTTACTTAATTGTGGAAAATAGCACCTTAGCAAATTGTTGCAATGCCCGGTGCAGAGAGGATTCTGGTTCAGGTTACTTAGGTGTTACAGATCAAGACTGAGGTGCATTAGAGAATCTGTGAGGAGTCATAAGCCTGGGTGGAATCAATTGATAGGGTTGTGTTTCAGAAGCATAGTTGATTGCCAAAGTGGCATGGATGGAAGAAGCTTGTGTGGAGCCTAGTTGTCCATATAACAGCATGCCAGTCTTTATGTAAACATTGCTGTCTTTTTAACACATGAAAGCCTGTTCTCAATACCAGACAATAAAAACACTGTTTCCTTTCAAAGTTATAGAGGAAATCTGAAATAGTGATAATTTCACTCTTAATAAATTAAATTTCTGATGATGCCTAATAGCATGTTACAGAAACTTCCACATCTATGCTGATTAATTGCAAGATGAGAATCGATTTTTTTTTTTTCCTGAGGCTACTTCTGGAGTTGGAGTGAAAATGTATTGCTTATGTGGAAGACATGTAAACAAAACGTTTAAGCTTGCATTTATGTTCACCCCCAGCTCCTTCAAGAGGTAAGTCTAGAAAAGGAGCTGGTTTTAAAATAAAACAAAACACCACTGAAAAGCAGAATCAAAATCCAAGATGGTGAGCCTTATCTCCCACTCGTTTTATTTTATTTTATTTTTTTTACTGTGTAAGTACAAACATGTTTGTATTAAGATCATTTCATCATCGAGAAAGATCGGTTCTCTAAAGTGATTTTGGAGAAGATCTTTCACTTCATTAAGAACATACATATACTCATATTTGCACAATCCAGTTTCATACACTAGAAGTAAAGTCTTGTAACTGCAGAAATCTCTCTCAGTGGAGCTGGTGCAGTTGTGCTGTATTGGGGAAGTCTGTGACTTGCGGAGCTTGTTTAGCTGGCTGCAACATGGAGTGCTACTCAGCAGGGATGCTTCAGAGGCTGCAGGGAGTTAGGGGGAAAGGTAGAGACAGAGGATTCATAGCTCTTGTAGCTCCCTTGCTCTATTAGTGATTTTCAACCTTGTTTTTGTTGGTAGGCCCCTGTATGTTTGCTAGTGGAGGTTCAGGCCTCTTCAGGAAAGTCATAAATATGAATTTCTCTATAGCAAGGTGTGTTTGCTTTACTTTATCATCGATTGTGAATCGCTTGGAAGTCATCTACAGACTTTTGGATGTCTGGGTATTGCAAGCTGAAAACCGTATTATATGGGTTTTGGAAATTGCACTAACTTTTCTAACTGAATAACGTGCTGCATAGTGACTCTGCTGACCTTCAGTCTGGGGAGGAATACTTTTCTTCTTTTCCCACTCCACAGGGATCCATAACATTCAAAGGAGTTTCTAGGATAAACATTTGGAGGTGCTTGTTCTGAGCTGTGGCAATTATTACAAAGTGTAGTAATAAATTGTCAACAGCACATCTGGTATATGCAGCACTTCGGTAGCGCAGACTGAGTTATGGTCATCTTTCTGTAACACACAGCACAGCACTGTTTACTTATTACTTGAACTAGAACAGTGTATATCTTGGCTCCGCTTCTGGCTAGTAAGTGCAGTTTAATTTAAACCATTAATATGGTAAGGGCACATTATGTGTGGGCCTACACTTTGTTTTAGAAAAAAAGAATGTGTAGTCAGCCAGGCAAGAAAATCACTAAATGTGTAGGCTGGGGGCCTACACAAATTGTAGGAGAATGTTATTTTAAGCTGCTAGGTTCAGCAGAGAGAGAACCCCCTCTCACCCCAACCCTTTATATATTGTAACAGAATGGAGTAATGTTTCTGAGCAAACACCTATTGCTTGCGGATAGTGGTCTTTCCAAACCAAACTTTCTGTACTCTATCCAGAGTTTTGTTTGAAAAGTTTACAAAGGTGGATAGTTCAATGAAGAAACGTCTAGCAAGGTCTAACCCTTCTGATCTAGTTACTCCTAATATGTGTGCGTGAATATAGTCTTTGCTTTTGGCAAGCCTTCAGAAACAAAATGTGGTTTTCTAAGGCTGTTGTCAGAGGACTTACTATATATCAAACTGGTAACATTTCTTAACATTATCTGATACTTCCTCTTACAAATACCAGTTCTGTCTGATGGACTTGCAATTGTGAAATGGTGGCTACTCAGAATGAAAGTTTGCATACAGGGGAACTGCTTCAGGCTAAATCTGGGAGGGTGGGACTAAGGGAGTCTGGTTCTTAAACTGTTTCACAGAAGTGAGTTGAACCGTGTTTTCCTGTTAAGTTAAAACATTCATGTGAACTTCTCTAAATGCCTGAGTGCTGCTCTGCGTTTGAGCAGAGATTTGATGCTTTACGAGAGGGGAAGGGTGGTCTCTGCCATCTCAGAGAAATCTGCTCTGTTTGGCTAAGCTGTAACTTTGAAGAACCACAAGTTGCTTATGCTCAGCAGACACTTCTTTGATTTTTAACAGCTAAAATCTCCGAAGACTTGGTCCTCACTGAGCATGCTCCAGCCTCTCTCAGCTCCCAGTGCTGCCCAGACTGCCTATGCATCGTCCCCCCAGAGTGATGGAGCATGCCTCAACTTCTCAGCTCCGATGTGTGACAGGACTGCGCATAGGCCACTCCATGCAGTGGCTGAGCATGCTTCATCTCATGGCTACAGGTGCTCAGAAGGACTTTCCCTCTCATTGCTGTCCCCGGCTGCTCCTGGTCACAGCACTGAGAGCAGGGAGTCTGATTTCTGTGGTCTCGGCGGTACCAGGCAGCACAAGGGAGGAAGCTCCCTGATGTGAAGGCAAAAGTCGCACTGAGGTGGGTGGCAAGAGGTCTGGGACTGAGGGCAGGGAGTACATGAACAGGAGTTGAAGGAGAGGCTAATCCTACTTACTGTCTGTGAGGTGGGAAGGGCAGGCTGGAATTAACTGGATAAGCAGACTGGGAGACTGGGAGCAGGTTCCACACTGGTCAGAG
Source organism: Aviceda cuculoides (assembly GCA_035590195.1). Lineage (NCBI taxonomy): Eukaryota > Metazoa > Chordata > Aves > Accipitriformes > Accipitridae > Aviceda > Aviceda cuculoides. The sequence goes on from JAVJGG010000094.1 coordinate 3,436,167, forward strand.
AAGGAGACTGGGAATGGATCATAACATTCTGGGGAGACGATGGTTATGGGAGAAGGATATTGATGTTAGAGACAGAGCTGGGGACGGATCTGGCTAGTGGGGAGAGCTGAACTGATGACCATTGGGCAAATAAATGGCAAGGTGTGTCCAAAAATCCTGCCAGGAAGCTGGAGAGTAAGTTGGAAAAATAGGGTACAGGCCAAGGATTAGATGGAAAGGGTGCTGATAATGAAGAACCTAGAAAGGAAGATTGAGCCTGAGTGTTGAAACAGCTGAGAAGAGTAGACGGGAGACATGGAGACTGTCCAGGAAAGGCAACTGAGATATAAATCTTAAGTGTGGATTGCCAAGGAAAGGAGAATGGGCTATGGACCTGGGAAAACAAGTCATGGCTGGAATAGGGGCAAGGGGGATGAGACTGGAAGGGTCAAACAGGACCAGAGGTGTCTGATTGCATTCATCCAGGGCCTAGCATGGACCAGTGATTCTCCTGTGAGTGATCAGCCATGCACGTGGTCTGTTAATGGCCTATATTTGTGTTGCCCCGAAGCGCTGAGCCTCTTGACTAGCATCATCCAGATGGTGCATATACCTCTTGAGCATCCTTATTCCCAGTTGCCACATGGTTCAGAGTGCCTTTTGGCTTTGGTATGTGTTCTGTGTTATGAGCCACTAGATCCCCATTTTTTCCCTTTGTATGCAAGATTGCTGCACCCCACTGCCATTATCAAGGCCAAATCTGTGCTTTGGCTTATCAACCCCATTGTTAAAATGCCAGCAATCACCGCAGCGTGTCTCGAGAAGAGGTACTTTTACCTCGACTGATTAGCTAATGTGAAGAAGATCTCATCAGTGTTCTAAGGCTTTTTTTTATAATCTCTCTGTGCTGTTTTATATCTTAGGCTTGAAAATCATATTGCAAAACTGCAGCTTAATTCCTATCCAGAAGGTTGTGTTTGCTGGAACAGTGTTGGGCTCCACTGGCTTCAGAGTTAAAACTCCCTGAACAATTGGCCTCGGTTCCATTGGATTTACGGACTTTGCAACAGATGCATGCCAGACTATGCTCTGAGTGTGCATGGGGCTGACTACAGTCATCATCATCTAAATCAAACATCAACTGCATGTGTCCCATAATGCACCTTCCCAAAATGTAGGCAAAGAATACAGATGCCTCTTGCTTAGGAAGCAGAAGACGTGAATGGTGTGCTGGTCAGAGGAACTCACAGAAGATGTCAATGGAAAGCCATCTTCTCTAAATTAGGGCAGAACACAACACCAGCAAATACCTCCTCCTTCAAAGGACATCAGGTGGCATACTCCTCTGTCTGTTTCACTCATCTGCCATCAAGGGAAAATCGAGCAGATGCTTTTCCACTTGCAAATGGAGGACCAAGGACTCCATCATCTGATACGTCTTTTCAGAGAAAAGGTATTATTGAGTAGATTTGTACGTGGTAGTGTAACAGCAACTGTCAAAACCTATCCTGAAGGGGAAGTGGAAAACAAGATAACCTGTCTGAAATCTTTCTGATTCTGGTATCAGTAGTTCTCATATATCTTTCTTTTCAGTCCAGCTGAGCACGTTACAAAAGCAGGCTGAGTTCAGCTGAACAAATAGCTTTGGCCTGGCTAGGATGCTTTTAATTCCCAGACACTCCAAATCTGTTGATCCATCTGCTAAAGAAACCTCTTTTTCCTGTATGTCACAGGATTAGAAGATGTAATCCCATTCAGGTCATAGCATGGCTGCTACTTGTGTTGGCTGGAAGACAGTTATGTTCTTATCATATCCCGAGTGCTTATCAAACAGGAGAAAAGGCTCCTTTAAAAATACTAGGCGTTGTGTAGAGTCAGTGGACAGTTCTGGGCATTACTCTGTTGACCAGCATTCAATGTCTATCTGAGGCAAGGTAAACTGTGGAGTGCATAAATGAGCTAGTTTGCTTGTAGCTATCTGCGCTGAAGATGTCTGGATGTGAAGTTATGCTTCCAGCGTGGAGGTATCTTTGTGGATTTTGAATCTTGAGGGAAGCAGGACTATTTCAGATTTCACTTTAATTCTTAATGCCTGCTGCTGAGAGCATGTAAAATAAAAAGAACTTATGTCTGAGAATATCAAGATGCCCTATTTCAAGAGAGCTTGTTACAGTATAGCACTTTATTGTAGGACCTATATTCTCAGTAGAATTTAGGTAACCTCAGCTGTGAAGATGTTTCCACTTGAAATGTAAAGCAGTTTCTTTAGGGATCTGTTGTTATCAGCAGAGGATGTGATAACTGAAGCCTACAGATTTGACGTTGCATTTTGCAAGTGCCATTTTATATTCTTAAGACTATGAGTCCCTGCCTCCACCATTAGAAAAATATGCATATAAACAGTCATTAGAAGGAGTTAAGGCAATTATTCACCTATGCAAATAGTGGGCATCCTTTGATAAGTTATATGCAAATTCCACAGTCTGCCATACATCATCTCTTCCTTGGATTCCCTTCCTCCCAATGTCCTGTGGTAGATGGCTGCCATTTGAGTGTTCTGCGTTTTTTGCTCTTAACATTAGGCAGAGGAGATTTGAGTGCACCATCAGGATGCTGCTGGCCAAAGGACCCAGAACCTGGGGGAGTGGGGTGAGCACACAGGTAGCAGGATGTGCCTGTTGTTGGCACATCTGAAAGAACTTCAGTTACCACGCACGTAAGTATGTGTTGCTTTTTTTTTTTTCCTGATGCAATTTTCCTCTGCTATCAGCGCACACCTGCAAAACTCACTGGAGAAGTCTGGGTCTCTTTTCTTGCTTTATGCTGGTCTGCAGTGGCTGGCAATCTGTTCCTGCTGTCTTCTGCTCCATTAGCTCCACTGGCAGAGGTCTGGGAGGAGGGTCTGAAACTTCCAGCCCTGCAGCCCTGCAGGCGAATATAGCTGGATTGTGTGGGATCTCTTTTCAGTCTCTTCCTTTAAAGTCCAAGTCAAATGCTCCAGTGTTAGGAAATCCCAGAGCTGAGGTTGCTGGCCTAACTTTTAATGTAGACCCAGTGTCTATTTGTGGTGTGATACTATTTCTGATTGTTCGATTGCATACTTTTTCCTCATAGCAGTGGCCTAGTTATTGCAACCGTGGTTCTCATATTTCCTAAAATTTAAGTGCTTGTTTTTGCAACTTTGATAATGTTTCTCGAAAGTGGTGCATGAATAATTGTAAAATTTTTCAACAGACACTGGCTGTTTCTTAAACAATTCACTGTGAATATGCACATAATTCTAAACAATGGCTTTTACATCTCCAACATTCAGTTAAGTACGCATGCTGTATAGTAGTGAAAACTGGATGACAAGTATGCACTTTTGTTATTCTGAGTGAAATTGAAAGCTTGTATTTTTCCCATGAACTAAACCTCTTGTTGAAATCCATCGGATTTTAGCCAAAGAGCATTAGGTAGATTGCCACTAGATTTTTCGTGAAAGTTCTTCTTTTTATAATAGTTACAGTTCTTTATTTAGGTGATAAAAAGGAGTAAGATATCATTAATAGGACACTGATAGGCTGTAACTTTCTTACCCCTGTTACTGGTAGATGTAAATACAAAAACAAAAAACAGAAGACAGGGACACTGTATACTTTTAAAATTAAACAAGATGTGAATATGATTTTTATGATTATTTGGAGCAAAACATTCCCTTCTCCTTCCTTCTCAGTGTTTCAACAGAGTTCTTACATGAGAAATAACTTCCGAGTAGGGGCCAAACTGTGTAGGTTAATGAATTATACCAATTGCTTAAATTGGTTTAAATAAACCCAGAAAGACATGTCTGTGTTTCCTCTATAACAATTAGAAAAAGATCAGTGACTTTAATCACAGTATAAATGTTACTGCAAATTTAGAGAGGCTACTTTTGACGTGACCTCCTGTTGCTGGAGATATAGAAGGAACTTTCTACCAATAGTTCATGCATTGAAGCTCTTACGTTGTCTCTGCTTGCCTCTAAGTCAAACCCTTCATATCTTGTTCTGAAATGAAGCTTCTGAGATTTTCAATGTCCTTTAATACAGAATTGCAGCATTGCCTGGCTAGTTTGTTGGCTTTCAAAGTATTTCTTTAAATGCACCTCAGTCTTCGTCTTACCTGGTCCTGAGAATCCTTTTTGTTTTGTCAGAACTGTCTGTACTAGGTTTGGGGTTTCATTGCATGCTTTACTGTTTTGTTGTTACAGGGTTGCTGCTAAATTTTGGACTGCTGATGTACATTTTTACGGGGTGTTTCTTGTTTTTTTTAAAGAGAATTCTGACTTGGGACTCATAAAAGAAGTTATGTGAACCAAGCTTAGCATATTGTATTCTAGCTATCCTTTAGGGAATTAGGAAGGACAGATTATTTTATGTAAATTTACAAATACATTGAGTGTGGTTTGGTTTCTGCCTTTCTGTAGCAAAGACCATTTAAATCAGGAAACACCTCTGAAAAGGTAAATGGATATTAAGAAGGAATGTAAAAAAGTGTATACAGCGTGTATATAAGCTGCATTTTTGTTATTAATTTTTATCTCAATGTGTTTACAGCTGAAATTCTAGAATTAGCAGGAAATGCAGCACGAGACAACAAGAAAGGGAGAATTGCCCCCAGACACATCCTCCTGGCTGTTGCAAATGATGAAGAACTGAATCAGGTACCTGCTTACATTTCAGTGCAAGAGTTACGTGCTGTGGCATGAATGAAGCTGCTACCACAGAAGGTTAGAAACAGTTTAGTGTGACACATGAATGAGAACACAATTATTAGAGCAGAAAACAATAAGATTGTGCCCACCAGAATAAAAGCAAACAAAAAAGAAGATTCTAAGATGTCTCATCTTAAATCCTCTGGATATAAATGTTGCTTCTTTTGTAGCCTGTGAGTCTTGTTGAAGTGGGTAAACTCGATGCTTAATTTTTCCCTCAGGGATACCCAATACTTAAAGAAATAAGTGCCTTATGGAAGACCTTTTCCCAAAAGCTGTAGAAATGTGTGTTTTCTGTTATACTGGCTGCAAGGCCCATCTTGTGTAGGGATCTAGCTCACTCTCTGCTATTGCTGCCTCCAGGAGTGCCTCCCCGTCTGTATGCCCAAGTCCCATCAGCAACCAGACTGTGGGTTGCAGGGCTCTGACTCTGAGGATCTCTTGTGGGATCACTTCTGCTAAACTTGTTGAGTGAGAAGAGAGATCATGGCGTGAGCTGTTAATTGGAGCATTCAGGGGTGCCAGAAAGGTTCAGTCAGCATCAGAGGATCTCTTCTTGGCTGGCCCAACTTTTAAAAAGAAAACAGCTGCTTAATAGGATGCTTAATAGGATGCCTCTGTGTATTGATCTTATATGAAAAATTACTGCACTTAATTTGACTGCTTTAAATAACAAAAATGTGGGGCACATGAAGTCATCTAGCTCTGTTTCCAGTCAAGGGGACTGAAAAATCAAAACGGAGGCCAGGACAGAGGGAAAAGCATGCTAACACTACCAGCCCATTCCCTGCTCTGTGGTGTTGGTCACTGGCCTGTGAAGTGGGGACTAGATCTAGTGCTATCTGTTAGGAATTAGCCAGACTTTGTCCTCCACGTAACATCACAGCCCATTTCTGTTGTTCACCTCTGCAAAGCAGGTTCTTGGGGCTCATACTTGCTTTCACTGAATGTTTCCCTGCCAAAGGGATCTGCAGCCAGTCCTCCTTTGAGCAGGGCTGTGGTGCAATCATATATTTTTTTTTAAGTAGCCTGCAGGCGCTTATCATCTCTTACCCTCATTCATTGCTTGTGAGTCACCGAGGACAGGTATGCAGAAAGACCAGCACTGGAAGAGAGAAGAGTGATTGACCAGTGCAGTAATAGAGTTCTCCGGGATGTGCTGGCTGACCTCACTGTCACCTGTCAGGTTTCTTGTTATTGTGGATTTTCTCCCTAATAGGGTTTTTTTTTGGTTTTTTTTCATGATAAAGCAAGGTGCAATGCTTTAGGAAGTGTGGACTCTACTTGCCTATGTGTAACATAGTCAGCAAAAATAGCTTGAGTGCAGACGAAGAGAATTTGTAATGTGCTCCTTCACACTGCTTCTGCTTGTAGTTGCTAAAAGGTGTGACTATTGCAAGTGGAGGTGTCCTGCCCAGAATTCAGCCAGAGCTTCTAGCCAAGAAACGGGGTGCCAAAGGCAAATCTGAGACCATCCTTTCCCCTACTCCTGAGAAGAAGGGAAGGAAATCCATGGTAAACAAAAAGAGTGGGAAGAAGGCAAAGTCTACCAAGGCCCGGACACCCAAAAAGGTAAGCATGAGGCAGATACAGGATTCCAGAGGTGTGGGAGAGGGAGTGGATCAAAGCCAACTAAGACCATGAGGAGGAATAAATTAGCACTTGTGCATTGTTTGTAACAACTGGAGATGGGAGGTAGGAGTTGATAATAGACATGCCAGGATTTTTTTTCCCTAAACTTTAGAAATAAAGGCAAACACAGTATTTTTTTTAAATTAATTTTTATAACAAAACCCTTTAAAGCTTTGAGGGAAACTTTTCAGATTTCCATGTCACCCTTTGCAATACTTTCTTGATAACTGTAGAATCTCTTTATCTCCACACTAATTGTGTGGCAGTGAACTCTAGCTTTTAAAATAAAGGAAGCTGTTTTTTAAAACATTTTCTACTTGAGAGGTGTCATGCCTTCAGCCTTGTGCATTTACTGGGTTGCTGTTAAAATTTTTTTTACTGTCCAGAGAACATGTCCTGACATGCTACATAAATGTTCGTTTGACAAGCTCTTTGTTCTTAGGTGTGCTGTTAATGTTTTTTAAAAGAGATGCAAGAAGAATAAATGAATTGGAACTTCACCAATGCACCTTCCCTTATGATTGCCCATCCTCTGTCACCATCTCAAACACTTTAATTTGGTAAAACAGTAACCCAGATCAGTGCTCTTGGTTTGTCATTCCAGAGCATGCATCTTAAAATGCTGCTGAATTTTTGACTGGGTAGGGTTAAACGATATTAAGCTTTGACCTAAGCTTTTTAAACTTGTGTTAAGCCCACCTTTCTGGACACCTCTAAGTTTAATACATTTCCATAGCTGAGAATACACAGAAACAACTTTTAAAAAGCAAACAGCTGCTTAATAGGATGCTTAATAGGATGCCTCTGTGTATTGATCTCAGCTACCACCTTGCTTTGAATTGTGCACATGCAGAGTTTGGGACTTGTTAGGAAGAGTTAGCTTCTTGACATACCTTAAATCAAATACTGAGAGATGTGAACACGTGCTCCTGCAGCTCTGGTAGGAACAGGTTTCCTGCTCCTGGAGCTAGGCTACATGAAGGAGTGTCCCCCACAAAGGGGATTTTGCATTCAAGCTTCAGCTATTAGTTATTTAATTTTGTCATTCTGACTGTTGTATGGAGATGTGATGACTTGCTCCTGTTGATATGGATTCAGGTGTATGATTTATTAGCTGAGATTTTCGATTTTGTTTAGATATAAAGATGTTTCCTTCAGATTGGAGCATTTGACAGGGTTACTAAGTTACTAAATTTGATTTAGTATGAGCTCTGCTCTGTCAGCAGCAAAAATAAACTAGCATACACTCCCACATAAATACAACCTTAATTGTTAGTAAAACTGCAGATGGATGTGGGTGCCTTGACACTCAATGTGACTACAAACGTATGTAATGCCTCAGATGAACCTCTGATGTTTTAGCATTATATAAACAGTGAAGACCTCTGTTGTTACATAATCTTTGGGGATTAAAAGGCTATGAGTAATATATTGATCTGAGAAGATGACATTTGTAGTAACTGATTAAATCCATCCATTACTGAATAATGGTAAATGCTGATTATTTTTTTTTTTCCCTTTGAGAGTTCTTGCTTTTTTCTCCCCCCAAATAGAACAAACAAAAGGACAGTGAAAAAGAAGGTGCTTCAAATTCAACATCTGAAGATGGACCTGGGGATGGTTTCACTATCTTGTCCTCCAAGAGCCTTGTGCCAGGACAAAAGGTAATACACAATTAGAACAGATTGGGATCACAGCAATGGAGCCTAGCATAAATGGAAGGATGCTTTTGGTCTAACACCAGTACAAAATCTTCCCTACATTCTCCCTTAGTGGTCCCAAATTTAAGGCCAAAACTCACTCAAGTCATGGATGGAGTAGAGCGTCTCAAGAAATATGTCTGCAGGTAAAAGATTTCCAAGAATAATGTTGGTCAGTCTCCCTTCTGCAGAGGGCGCCATACTGATTCATTTCTTGGCCTAAGCTGTATTAGTTTTGTTCAGTTTGGACTTGGCTGCGTTGTGCCTGGCATACTGCCAGACCAGGTTTAACCTTCTAGACTATTTATTATTTATAAAAGAGTATTTCTGGGCCAGGTCCCAGGATCACACAGCAACTTCCATGTGTTGGTTTGTGCCAGAATCCTGGGTGCTCTGTCTGAAAGTGGGCTGTGTGGCGTCACTCTCTCACTGTTCAATTTGAGGACCTCACCAGAGCTGCAGGGCATGCCTACTTCTCCATCTCAGCACAGACTGTGACACCTTGCCTGGCCAGAATTACAAAATTGTCCCACCAAAATACCCACATGTCCTTGGTGTCCAGCCAACAGTTGGTCTTGTACTTTTTTTTTCCTGTACTCACCAAGAGGGAGAGTTTTTTGCCTGCCTTAATTTTTGGACCCTTTGAGTGAAGCTGGAGTTTTTTTTACAGATTTAACTATGGAGATACAGTGAAGATTTTCTTATTATTATTATTTCAAATAGTAAGGTCATCTGGAAAAAGTGTTCTTCCTGAAATTGCTTCTGTAATCCCCCTGTACTGATGGTGTACCCTGTTTTATGAAGCAGCACTTAAGAGTTCAGTCTGTCTGATCCTATCTCTTGCTAAAACAGTGGTCTAGAATGTGCCAGACACATAATAGATCCAAAAGATTGCTGAAAGCTGTAGTCTGGCTGGGTAGGTGAAACTTTGATCTCCTTTGTTAGAGTTCAGTCCTGTCCTAAGTTCCTCCAGAATCTGTGCAGCTTCTCACTTTCTTCTCTAAAATGGGCAGTGCTTGTTGTTCTGGTTAGGACTTAAATACTACAGTGTATCTTGGAAGAAATGAAGCATGCTGGGCACATGTTCAGCAGCTGTAAAGTCTTTTTAATGATTTTTAGGGTTTCTGTCCTGTGTTGTTGCTCAAAGTGATGAGGCTGTGAAATCTGGGGAGCAGCCTTTTCTGAACACCTTGAGACATCGAGTTTTGGACAGTTCCTATATCTAGATGCATGGGTGGGTAAAGCATTCCATATTTTATTTATGCCAGGAACTGAAAGGGTAATTAATTACTGGGGTGGTGAAGCTGTTATAGATCAGGATAGTGTCCAGCCCTTCTTCTCAGCCCTTACAGTAGTTTACTGGGGGCAAGCATTTCTACAGAAAAGCCTTCTAATTTTAGTGTTTTTCTCTTTAAACAAAAGCATTTCCAAAGTCAGCCTTTTCTCTTCAAAGTGTGATGCTAGAACATGAATTTTCTATCAGTAACTTCCTTTGGAGCAAGCTCCCAAGCTGTGGGCATATCACAAAATGATCTGAGTGGTTTACAAATTAATTAAAGGCTAAAAATCAGAATCACACATATTGAACACAGTAAGACTACTAATCTTCGAAAGACTGAATCCAGCCTTCTTTCATTTTAGTTTTTTGGTATGAAAATGATTTTGCACTTGGATTACTATTTTTCTTTTTTTGCTACTCCCTCATTATTATTTTACAGCTTTCTCTGACACAGAGTGACATCAGCCATATTGGCTCCATGAAAGTAGAAGGCATCGTTCACCCTACAACTGCTGAAATAGACCTCAAGGAGGAAATAGGTGAGGCTCTGCTACAGGCAATAAAAACAGATCTAGAGTTGGAACAGTAGCTGGTCTACTAGCTGCCTGCTGAGATCCCATCATGTTTCATCAGAATCTTCCCCAGGCCATAAAATATCACTTACAACACTTCTGAAAATCAGGCTGGATCTGAGTAGGTATAACAGGCTAATCACTAATTTATCTTTTTTTAATGATGCCTTACGACAATCAAAACACAGATAATTTGTTGAAGCACATGAGCAGCAAAGGTGTAAATAATCATTATCACTGTCTTTACTGGATTATTTTTACATTTGCCTCTAAAAATTCCATGCCAAAATTATATATTAATAACTCTTCTAATTATGCTTTTCATTGTAGGATTTTACATACTTTAGAAATACTCATGTTCAAAGCCTTATACTGCTCATGTGAAATAAGGAAATATTATTACAAATAATGTAATAATGTGTACGAATATGGAAATTGAAGCAAGGGGGAGGTAAAAAAGATATGCAATCAGTCACATAGGCACAGAATCTAGTAGTGGGCTTTTGGATTGTTGTTTTATACAGTCATCAAGACCTTAACTGGCATCCCAGCTGTGTTTATTTCAGAAAGTAGTAGGGTTTGTATGTTGAGTTGATTTTGGAGGCTGAAAATCTGAGTTCTGAAAATCCCACTCTTCACTATTTTAGCTGTAAGTCAGAGCAAGACAGCATTCTTATAGATAATTCTCTTAAAGTAATTTCCAGTAATAACATGCAGGAGTTTTCAAAACCAATAAAAAGTAAACTTTATCTATGGCTAGATACAGTGGTAAACGTAAACATCAGTTGCTTCTGATAGAGGGAAACAGGATAATATGTGTACAATGTTCTTCTTTTAAATAATGTAGAGTTGTTTTTTCATACTGATACTTTGAAGCCAAGGCCTTTTGCTCTGTGTCCTTGCAGGCAAGGCGTTGGAAAAGGCTGGAGGGAAAGAGTTTTTAGAAACAGTGAAAGAGCTTCGCAAATCTCAAGGACCTTTGGAAGTTGCTGAAGGTAAAAAGGATACTACTGTGTCTTTTGGAAACAGCTCGTTTCATATGTTCTTTTCTCTGGACATTCTGATCTGTTCTTGATTATATACATGCCTTTGCTTATATGATGTAAATGTTTCTGTTTCTTCTTTAAAGCTGTTGCTGATATGGATAGCCTGCTTAGATGAAAAGAAAGGAAGAATAGGATACCTGTGTGCTGTGCACATTCTGTCTTTGGGCTTCTAGGTGCCACCATAAGTTACAGCAGGCTGATTAATTTATCTTAGGCAACTCCTGCCTGTGGGAGTCCAAAAATTAAGGAAAACTCGTGCTGTCACCTCTGTGCCATCTTTCCTGTCCTGTTTGTACTGCATTCCTTAGTGAGAATCAAACAACTCTCAGTCTAACATATGAGGTATAAGAACAGTGGTAGTTTTTAAATTATTCTGCTTTATGCGTATTTGATGAACAGTATAATCCAAACAATTACCTTACTTTGAACACAAATAAAGATGTGATACGATCTTTAGAACTGGCATGCTTTTTGGGAGAGCAATTACTGCTCTTCTCCCAGGCACTACAGCTACATTATAGAAATACAAATTACAGAAGAGCTCCCTTCAAAAATTTAACACATCTGTAGCAGTGAATAGTTTGGGACTTGAGATTATGCCTTCCTTTGTGGACAAATTAAACCAATTTATAGGGGTTGAAGGTGGCTGGAGGGACGATGGAGTGAAGTTACAATCTATCTTCTAGTGCCTTATTTGGCTTGGTATCTCAATAGTCAAAAAACTAAATGCTTTAAATAGTCCAGTTTTGGAAATTTCCTAAATGAATAGCCTAGTTTTCTAATCTCAAATGACAGGGAAATTTTTGTACAAGGTATTTTGCTTCACTTTCGCATCGAATCAAAAATATATGCCATAACATCAAAGTAAACTACTTTTCTTTGTCAGCATTACTACCTAACTAGGAAATAGACTCCTTTTAAGCTATTAAGGCAGTCCCAGGAAAGAAGATAATCTTAATTTAATAGACAGGAAAATGTATACTCTTGAGCCTAGTGTTGTGTTGCTGTGCTTGAAATTGCTCCTTCTGGTTTTGAGGCAAGTGATAATAAATTGTTGTTAATCACTGGAGGTCTACTGCAAACACTTGAGCTCCAGCCTAATAGGCTCGAATTCAAGTGCTGCTCACAGGATACCTGTGTTGTTTTCCGTCAATTTGCTCCCTGTGGTTAAAGGCCTGACGATTCTCTCTGGTTGAAATTTAAGTAGCACAGTGGAGCATTAGACAGAATTCCTCTGTGCCTGCAACAGACTTCCTCTGCAATCATGGACAAGTGAATAAATCCAAGTTTTTCATCCTTGGGCTTTAATTGCCCAGCTAATTTCAGGCTGTTTAACCTGAAATTCCACAGACCCAGATTTCCAGAAGTGCTAATGGTCACAACTGCAGCAAAAGCAAACTGTTCCCATGCTGTGGACTCTGCAGGTCCTGGAGAAATATTAGGCTTTCTGAAAAATTAATCTGAGATTTCTAATTGGACATAAATGGTGGAGACTTTCAACAAACATCTTTGATTTTCATGTCATTGTCTGAAATTACCCAGCTGTGAAGTGGGTCTAAATATCTGTGCAAAGCATTCAGATAAGGCTGTGACAGCACTGCAGAAATGTGTATTGGGGGATTAATGATGCTGTGTTCAGTGCAAGTTTTTGATACTTTGCATAAAATAAATCCAGAGGCCATGCTGAATGAGAAAGGTAAAAAATATTATTGAATAACTGTGTGTTAACCAAATGAGCCCTGGGTTCTTTGGTCTCCAAAGAAATAATAACTGATTACAAAAGTAATGACAAGACAGTCAGAGTATGATTGCGAGTGAGCCATTGTGGCATATTTTAATTCCTATGTATTTCTTTGGAGAAGTAATGTAGTTAAGAAAGCGCATTGGATTGAGAGGTCATTGTGGGGTGGTTTCTATTCAAAACTAAATGTTATATTTTCATTTGTGTTAGCTGCACTTACTCAGTCTAGCGGCCTAGCAGCAAAGTTTGTCATCCACTGTCACATCCCACAGTGGGGCTCAGACAAGTGTGAAGAGCAGCTTGAAGAGACTATAAAGAACTGCTTAACAGCCGCAGAAGACAAGAAGTTGAAATCCGTGGCTTTCCCCCCGTTTCCCAGTGGCAGGTATGACTCTTTCTGCATAAGAGGATTCTGTATCGGGTAGCAGTGGTATAATTAGCTGTCAGAGACCTGCTGCTGTGATGGAGAGGTACCCTCTGCTCTGTGGCACGAGAGGGGCTGACCCTGTCTCCAGACAGGGCTGTGGCAGCTGCCGTCTGACACTGTGCTGCTCCAGATTAAAGAACCTGGAAGTGCAGTGATTGCTTGGAACAACCAGTAAGCCTTTACATAGAGAAATTAGCTAACCCGCAGGAGAGCTGAGTGGACTTACTGTGTTTTCTGTTGCTAGGCAGTAATTTTCATTCCTCTGCTATGGGCCTACACTACCTCAGTTTTTATGTCCTTTCATTTTTGCTCTGGTGAATCTTATTAAAACTACATTTGTACTTATAAGATTATACCAGCATAATACTGAAGACAAGTAACAGTGATGCACCCTGAGCTAGGTAAGTGGGGGGTGTTCACTTAAGTCATCCCAAGAAATACATATTAAACAGACTAGTCACACAAAATGTTTTCTTTCAAAAGAAAATCACTGTTTCTCAAATACAGCGCTGCTTTAAAAAGGGAGCTATGAAACCAACTGAAACTATACCTTTCTTTCTCAATAACTAGCAAATAAAATGTGCTTGACTAAGAAATCCAAAGTATTTATCTTTTTCTTTTTTTGTTTTTTTAAACCGACAGTTCATTAATCTTGCTTGGTCTCTGATCACAAGAAACCTTACACAAGCCCTGCTAACTGCAGAAGTTGTTCTTTTGTGCTGGAGTTTGCACACTTATGTTTAATTTGGAATGTAACTACTGATTTTGTTAGTAAAGCCCAAAGAGTAGAGTACATAGTACAGTCCAGTTGTGTTGGCCCAGTAGTGAATAAAATGAAAGTAAAACTGCATTTTGATCAGTGAAATCACCACACATCACTGAATACACAGGAGGTGAAAATGCTGTTTTTACACAGACACTTTAATATTTTGATGGATCAGGGCAACAGAATAAATAGAGGGCTGGTGCAATTTTTAATGATTTATACACAGATCTTTCTGTTTGTAGTGCTCAGTCAAAGCAAAATGTGATAAATTATTTTACCACTCTTTAGTAATAAAGTTCAGCTTTCAAAAATTAAATGTAGCTTTTAATACCAATAGAAATAGCCTCTGTAGACCTCGTGTCTCCTATGAGTGTTACCTAAGAATAATCCAGTCTTGGAGCATTAGTCATAGTACAGATTATTCTGCTGCTTAGTTCCTTTTCACTCTCTGTTGTTCTTACAATTACTCCTGCTAACAGAAAATAGAGTAAGTCTTACCAGGTACTGCTGGTTTATACTTTATTTGTCAAAGGACCTCAAAGTTGTATGGAAAAAGACAGAGTTTTCCAAATAAGACTTAATGGTTTTGCTATCATTTTATTCCACCTACACGTCTGCACAAGAAATGCTGGTTTTGTTGAGTAGATCAGGAATTATGCTGTATCAGTTCTGTGAATTTTCATCTTTCCTCTGTCCCATCTTAGGGACTGTTTACAGTAACTGATGTAATGTAGCAATAGATGGGATATCTCAATTGTGCCAGGGTTTGTCACCTGTATGATCTTGTAATTAAAAAGTTGAGAAATGCAGCTTAGATGAAATTACTTGTGCCGTGAAGCAGATATAAATTAACTGAAAAACATTTTCAAAAAAGTCCTTATCAATAGCTTGCTGGCAGAAAGGCCTATTAGCTGGGTTGGTGTAGATGCTGTCCAGGGACTAAAAATAGGAAAATCTGTTTGCTAGTAATCATTCGGATTACGATGAATATGGATACAGCAGTTGTTGATGACTAGTTTCCAAGCTCCTTTTCGGATGGCTTTAATACAAATATGATAAGTAGTCTGAAATCACTAACATGAAATAGAGTAAGGAGAAGTGAGTAGTACTACACTTAGAAAGGGAAATATAAACAAATGCACATCACAGTGCTATCGGGCGGGGGGGGAGAAAAACCCACTACAAAGGCAGCAGATGCTATTAAAAGAAATACTGTAATTTTTCAAATGTAAGGCTTGTTAGGCACTGAGATGGCTTATCTGTGTATTCTGATGTAGCCCCATCACTGAAGGTCTCTAAAGTATAGGTTAGACAAACTTTTTTCAGAAGCAGAAAAGTTATATGTAATCCTGCCTCAGGGGAAGGACATGGGCTAGGTTGTGCTGGCCAATTTTTTTGGCATGGATCACTTCCTCTGGAGCATTATCACGCAGCAGAATATAAGTAGGATGCATTAAACTCAAGAGCAGCCAGCAGAGTAATGCCCAAAGACCCACCGGAAATCTCAGTCGGGTCTTAACTCACATTCAAACAATTCAGTATGTCCCAGTAAAGTCTCCTCTAGACTCTCAAAGGTACGTGGCTTGCTACATGCTTATGTAGCAAGCACTGGGTTGACACTCTTCAGTGTTGTGCAAAATCAGCAGAACTATTACAAGCATTGTCCAGCAGCGGAGAAACTCCAGCAGAGAATGCAGGAGAGTGTCCTTCCCTCCAGATGTCAGTGGCAGACACACACATGTATCGCTTCAGGAAGGGATGCTTTCTAGGTCAAGGAATCTGTTTAGTGTTAGACAAGTAGGACGATGTGGAGACCTTCCTAAGCATGAGCATACTGCAAGGCAGAGTGTTTTGTTAGATAGGCATCAAGTTCAAACTGTAGAACAGTTCTTGAAATTATGTCCAGTATTGTAGCAGTTGTATTTTTATATAAACAGAGATGCAAAGCAGCTGACCTTCATAGTTACTGTTTGCTTTGCCATGTGCTCTCAGCCAGTTACCTTGTAGCATGGAGATAAGGGTGAAGGAACTGTGTTGCATCTGAATGGTTTCGTGACTTGAAAAAGGAGGATGAGAATGATTAAGATGGAAAAAATGCTGCCGACAAGAAACTTGAATCTCAAGGATGTGGGCCAGGTGCCCCAAGAGATGTCAACAGAGTTGAAAAGTCCGCTTACTCTAAAGACTGGTAGCTTTTAGCTTTTCAGATTGTAGGTTAGAGTGTATTACCATCAAAATGAACGAATGAATGCATCTTGGCCTTAATTTGGCTTGGGGCTGTAATTCCAGTTATTTTCACTGAAGTCTCATCAAAGTGTTTTTAATGACACAGTGAGGAAGTCAGCTAAGTAGTTGATGGGGGTTGGGGTTTTTTTTCAGTTTTCAACTAAAAAAATAATCATCCCTTGAACTTTTTAGTTTGCCCAGCATGGCATGGAAAAGTTTAATTCAAAGGGAGAGCGTTAAAAAACTTTGTGTGGTTACAAAAGGTAGAAGCAAATGAAAACAGTAACTATGCCAGCAAGGAAACTAATACAGCAGCAGATGAATAGTGCTGTCAAAACCTTGGGGTTTGCTTTTGGGATTTATACATTGCAAAACTGCAAGTGGCACTGTCTTAACAACAGCCTGTTGTTAGTACAGCTCTGGCTTGCTCCTTTCAGCATCACATGTGCATAATGCTTGCACAGGTGGCTGACACTCACTTATTCTGTTTTCTTCCCCTACCACATAGAAACTGCTTCCCAAAACAGACGGCAGCCCAGGTGACTCTAAGAGCTATTTCCACCCATTTTGACGGCACCAGCTCTTCCTCCTTGAAGAACATTTACTTTCTGCTCTTCGACAGTGAAAGTATTGGCATCTATGTGCAAGAAATGGCCAAGCTAGACACTAAGTAGCAATGGCAGCCAAATGAAACTTTATTTTTCAACAAACTTGAGTAGCATTAAAAACATTAGAGGTGGGTTTTATTTTTTCAATGTGATGAGGAGGGGGAGTGGTAGTAGTGTGATGTGTTGTGACTTGATGAAGAGCTGTGACTAGAGATGAGAGGGTTTAGTCCGATTTCTTCATGCTATCAGCATCCTCTAGCCATTTATATCACCTTATGCAATTGAGTTACCATCTCTTTTCAGGAATTTGTTTAGTGTCCCTTGTTACTTTAGTTTAGGAGTTTTTAAACAGTAACCTCATTTTAGATTTGTAGTGATGACTTTTTCACACACACACACACACACACGCACACACTTTAAAGAAAGCTCTTAAAAATGTTCTGCTTCCTTTTCCTCTCCCTTGAGAGTAGATGGTAAACTTCTGCCTCCAACCCACAGAGAGGGGAAAAGGATTTTATAAGTAAGTGAAATGATGCATGAGGAGCTTCTGTTTTGCTTTTAACTCACGATAATCTCTGTAATTACTGAGAATATTTCATGGTGATTTTGTTTGTTTTATAAGAAAAAAGAAAAAGATGTGTCAAGTGTGGTTATTGTTATAAACCCTACTTTTGCTATTGAATTTCTCATCTTAAAAAACCCAACCAACCAACCAACCAAAAAAAAAACCCCAAAACCCCAAAACCCCCAGCAGCATCTGTAACTAAGTGCTTGCTGTGTCACAGTTAGCATGCAACTAACCAGCTCTTCTGGCTGAAGTATAGTGCTATAAGGGACATAATTAAAGCTGCTGTGGAGATGTTGACACAAAGCTGCATTATATTCTGTTGAGTTCCAGGATTACCGCAGCCTCTTAAGGCTTTCCCCAGGCAGTGCTGCAAGCCCTTCTTCCTGCATGCTACAGAGCAGATTCCAGATCTGTAAGAGACAGGTACTTTTTGGAACAGCAAGAGTAGAGAAAGCCAGGGAAAAACCACATAACAAAAAAACCCACAGATATTTTGAAAACCACAGTGTTTATTGTTACAAATCAAGGTAAACCAGGTTTCTTGCTCAGAGCTATCTCAACAGGGAAGTAAAAGAAACATTCCCTCCCTGTTTTTTTTTAATCATGAGAACTTCTGTGCACTTCATTTGGAAAGTGTCTCCTTCCCCTTGACAGCAAGGCAGGGCACTCCTTTAATGCAGCATGCTGACAGGTGGCTTTAGGAGGTGCTGCAGGAGACAGTATCAGTCTGTCCAAACAATAAAAGTGCACCCTCTCCCTCTTCCAGTTGCTGTATTCCTTGCTGGTTTTTTTACTGATCCCCTCTTAAGAGGGCATTGTCTGTCCCATTGTCTTCCAGCTCTTGGAGACAAACAGGTCCCGGCTCTTAGCGATGGTCACCAAAAGACGTCCCACATAGTAACCGTTCACCTGGCCTACGCCATCATTCCTGCCCATTGAAAGCAGGAATGTTAGTGATCCTGGAAAGAAGATGTTGAGGTTTAAGTTAAGCAGTTTCAAAGTTAAGTATCAAACCCTACTACATGTAGGTGTTGCACTTCCTCCAAACCCACCCTTCCCATCCCCACCCCCTCTCACACCCACATCTACTGCTAAGCACAGGACCCATGTGCTGCATGACAAGAAAAGAAGCAGGCCCAAGGAGAACTACTTGCAGCTCTCTCTACCATCTGCTCTACCTCCTTCTGTAATGGGATTGCTGAAGGATTGGGCTGTGTGCGTGGCATAGAATGATTCTCTCCTCCCAACAGGAAGTCCAAGAGGTAGACAGCAAAATTTAAGTAGAAAGAAATGTAAATAGACAGGGCAGCCTTTAAAAAACAAACTCCTCTCCAGATACCCTCCATCCACGTGGAGCAGCTTTCAACATGGTTATGGTAAGTATTTACATCAGTTGCTTGTTAAGGAGACCCATCACCTAACTAGATTTTTGAGACTAGATTGTTCAGTTTGTGTTTGTTGTATAGTTTAAGGGGAGAAAGGAGGAGAAAGTCAAGTCATCTCCTTGTTCCTAGGATTCAGTTGGACACTAAGCAATTTAAAGAAAAGGAAACAAGTTTGATGAATAGCAGACACCCACCAGTAGATTTATCAGGAAGACATTAATGAAGAAAGGACACGTTGCGTCCATAGACTGACACAGGTAATTAACATCTACAGTGTCTTTGGCAAGAACTAAAATGAAGCCTGAACTATAAGCTTATATAGTCAACCCCAGCTGTGAGTTCCTTCACTTCTAATCAGTGTCCCATGCCAGTTCTGATGTATATGTGTTAAACAGCTGTTCCCTGCAGAAAAGCAGCCCAACAGCTAAGGCCAGGTGCTAGGAGATTACCTTACCTGGTTCATAGGTTTTAAGAGGCTTATGTGTCAGGCTGTTGATGATGTTTGTCACCACAATGTTGGCATGGAGCCCAGCGTGGTAGGCCATCTTTGGTTCTTTCAGATCTGCACAGTCCCCAATGGCGTAGATGTTCTCATAGCCTTCCAGCTGGAGGTGCTTGTTAACTTTCAAAGCACTGTTACTTGCCATTTTGTCCCCTGTTTTGCCAAACAGTAAGTTTTCAGAAGGAGCTTTGTGTTGCTTGTTGTAGCCCGAGACCCCAAAATGCTGATGATGTTATCAAACATGTCACGGACACAAAGTGAGGAGTTGGTTTTTCACCCTCTTTTCTACATGGCAGGGAAGAGGTGCTTTTTGCCTTGCTATAGTTAAATATTGCAGTCTCACGCAATGAATCATCCTTTGATATTTCAGTAGAGACAACAAGAGACATTAAGAGCTAGCATACACAGCCTGAGAAAGAGACTGTATAATAGTTGCAGAGACTGCTCCATAGTTGTAGTGCCATAACTGAAACTGGGCTGTAAGAGGACTCAGACTGAAGATGTATCACCGAATAACTAATTGGCTGAACGCCCTGTGACACTGATAGTTCAGCAAGAATGCTGAATCTGCTGAGCCTATTCTTGCTCAGAAGTCAGCAAGCTTATATCTAGGATAAAATCCTGGCCTTGACAGCAGGAGTTGCCATCAACTTCTAGGTGTCATCTGTCTCATGCTGAACTAGGACACGAAGGTTCCTCGGAGGTATTAGAAGGAGCTGGAGAAGACTGTTGGGCACTCGATCTATGGTCTGTAAGTTTCCGAAGGTCACATTTCACAGTTAAGTATTTAATGTGATCTTGGACTATTTTCTGTATCATGGAATTACCACTGCAGGTTGTATGAGGTTGATTCCTAATCTCACAGTACTCAAGTACAAGACATTGAAGAACTGTGTTGTTTCTCCCCACCCGGTGTTTTCTTCCACTTACCAAATGCAGCAGCGTATGCTGAAGAGTTGATCTTTATCCCCGTGCACAGGACCACCATGTCAGTAACCACCTCTGTGCCCTTTTCTGTCCTTACTACCATGTCCTTCTGGAACTGGTTTGGTGTGAGGTTTTCCACATTGCTGACCCTTTCACCTGTTGCAACAGAGAGCCCGGGGTCACAAACCTTTACTAGGCTGCCGTTTCCAGCTAGCCCAGATGTATCTAGAGAAACAGGAATTCAAGGGAGCCATGCTTAGTCAAAAAAGTCAGAAAGAAGGCATCAGAGGGAGACGCTTTGGCTAAAGGAAGAGCAGCTTATAGAGCTTCAGAGTCTAGATCTTCAGAGGCATTGTTAAGTACGTACTTAATAAGAGGCGCACTCCTTTTCTGAGGAGAATCTCTTTCACCTCCTGACGGACGCTATCTAGCAGCTCTGCATCAGCTAGCGCAATTTTTGAGTGAATGAGGGTGACCTGTTGGGGACAAAAGAGCAAACAGGGGGACACAGGAATGGGACAGGACTCGCCGTGTGGTAGGTGGGAGCAGCTATAGGTAGCTTCCTTCCACCCCGCTTAATGCCCAAGGAGAGTGAGCCAGTGAAAGGCATCTAGTGCCAATAATTGCTGGTGACGGGCGATAGGGTGCTCTCAGAAGAGGAGGCAGTAGGGGCAAAGGCTGCCCTTGCATGGAAACTCATGATTTGCAGTGACCTCAGATACCTCCAGCAGGACCATCACAGAAGAACCGTCTCGGAAACAAGGATGAAGGTAATTGTAACTAATATGCTACTACCTCTTTAGCTGGGTACTCTGTTTTAATCTCTGCAGCCATCTCGACTCCAGCAGCACCACCTCCCACTACCAGGATGCGCTCAGATTTCTCAATCTTGAAGTAAAGAGGAAACTCATGTTACAAGAGAACTTTTAAGTGCAGGAAGTAAGATACCTTCAGCCACTCTGTGAACAGACCTTTCTGAGATACATCACTGGCCCAACAGCAGTAAACCACCTAGTTCATTAAGAGGAAACAAAAAACAAGAACCCTGTGTACACTGTAACACCGTTGAGCATTTCAGGTTTCCCCTTGTGTGGACAGCTGATCTTCCCCTGGGGCATGCAGAACACTAGACAAGCTACCACGTGCTCCTTGCCCTGGCCTGTCCCTGCAGGCATCATGGTCTCTTGTTCTTAGACACAGATGGCTCCAGATGCCCACAGTGGTGTCTGGGAGAGGGAAGCTGAACAGAGGCAGGCAACGCTTCCTAGGAAGTAAGTTGATTCCTCACCTCTTTAACCATGTCTTCATAGGTCTGGATGGCACTTTCCATGTCAATGACTTTGTTGAACTTCCCAGGGAATGGCCCATCACTGCCTGTTGCAAGAATGAGATGGGAGTAGTGAAGTTCCTGGGAGGGCAAAAGGTGGAATAGGATGTTAGACCTCTTAAAAACAGAGCCTAGAACACAATTGTTGCCTCCTAGGTGTCATTTACTCATTCCCTCTCCTCCAGCCCTTGCTGATAACTAGGAAAGGACTTGCCACTGTCAAAAAGTGACTTTAGGAAGAGACCTGGTCCAGGTGACACCAAGTAACTGCCTTCCTCAGGGTCTGAGAGAAGCACCACTCTACAGGTAAGCTGAGAGCTTTAAAGAAATTACCATAAGTTTACAGGAAATAACCTGATATTTATGGCAGACACTGAAGCTATCATCACAGCTGGCTCCAGAGGCTAACTTCTCTCCTTCACCCTCTTCTGAACAGAGATGAGATGCTCTGGCCGAAAAGAGTTACCAGAACTGCTGCCCTTGTTTCTTCCTGCAGTTAGATAAGGATTTGAGCTTCAGGGTTAATTGTTGATCTCTAAACCCAGCTCTAAGAATAAAAGCTCATCCGAGCAGTAGATGGGGTGCGCTATTTACCGCACACCCACATCCCAACACAGCTCTAGGCCACTCAGCTTGGCTAGAAGGGATGGTGCCATTCAGTGCATGCCAGGAAAGATGGTCTCTGTTGCCAAGCTCTTCAGGCTGATTAAATGCTACAATATTTCCCCACACTGCCTCTTGGTTTTAGAGGAGATGGCTGGGGCCCCGCTTCTCTCTGGGGCAGTGCTCCATAGAAGTAGGTCGTTCCTCCCTACCTCCTAGCGTTACAGGGCTGGTATTAAGCATGAGCATTTGTATATCTGCCCACAGATGGCAGAAACCTAGAGGAAAGCAATTGGTGACTTCCCAGAGGGCCTGGGTTGTGGCTTCTTTGGGGTCAGGCATTTCAGCCAAGCTGAGGGTTACATCAGAACAGGAACCCTGTTGTGCGTGTGAGCTCTGAGCCGGGGGCATTGGGTAGGTCAGGGTTCGTGTGCTCAGCTGACTCACACTGTAGGAGATACGGGGATCTTTGCCACAACTGAACAGGATTCCCAGCTCTCGTTCAACTCGAGGGCAAAGGTCCAGTTTGTTTTTCCCAGAACATCGTTCTGTCCTGTACACCTCTCCCCCTCTCCTCTGGCAGATGAGTTACACTCCTTCCTGCTCAGAGCCATGTTTTCTGTAGGTGCCCTGTGGTCCTGCTCCTCTTGCTCTTTCCCCCTCAGAGGACTCCAAGCACAGACAGCAGCCTGGAACCCAAATTCTAAGTCATTTTTCCAGCCAGACATCACCAGTCAAAGCCAACATAGCCTAGATTTGGAGTACTTCATTCTAGCAGCCACGACACAGCTGAAGAAAAGCCTTAAGGAGGAGAGATTCACAACACACCCTGCTGAAGGCTGGCACCCTGCGTTAGTAGGTGATCCCATAAGGCAGCCAAGTGACTCATTGCAAGTTATTGCGTCACCCACCTCGCCATCACTGAGCAAGACTTGTTGCCTCCCAGGGTCTATGCCAACAACCTTGCCTTGTCGGAAGCTGTCCCCAAAGGTGACAGAGTAGGAGATGAAAGTCTTCTTGGCAAATCCTGTGGGAAGAGGAGACAACAGGGAAGAGCTCTCCCTCTGTGGAGGCTAACAAAACCCGCTCCCCTTCTGCCCTCACACCATCCTTGCTCAGAGAAAAGCATTGTATGCAGCTGGGACGGCAGGCTGGGTCTCTGCTGTGCGTTATCTCTGCCCAGCAATGAGCTTCAGGACGTTTGCCTCAGATCTGGTGACAAGATCAGCTCCTCAGAGGCCAGGTGACACCCTCAGCTAGGTTGCTTTTTCTCTGCTCCCCATACAGAATCTCCTGTACTGGTTTCCCAGTAAGTGCTCCACTGTGGTCTGAGGCATTTCAGGCAGGATGTCAGAGGCCTCTCAGGCCAAGCTTTTGACATCCTTTTGATGCTTGTTCCCAGCCTTGAAGGTGAGATTTTCTCCCTAAATCCTCAGCAACTGGAGTAATGGGGTTAGCCCAGTTTCCCAAGTGAGGTGCCAGACAAGCCCGAGCAGCTCACTGACAGTTTTGTCAGCCAGGGCCTCGCTGCTGAGCTGCTTGACATTTCAAGTACCAGATATAGGAAGGCATTCATTCACCCCTTCCAGCTGCTGCTGGTTTTAGCTTAGTCACCTTCTAAAATCTTGAAAGAAAAAAAAAAAAAAAAAAAGAGGGGGGGGGACGACACCATCTGAGTAGTTTTTCCTCTGTTTTCCCAGCAGACATGCAATTAGCTTAACACAGACGGTCTGTGGGTCCTCCCAGAGCCAAGTATTTGTTTTCCAGATGGAAAACATCGGATCTTTCACTCTCACCAGGGCAGAGGAGGCACTTTCAGTACCCCGACCCTTGTTACTCCCCGAGTACCTCCGAGCTGCCGCCGTCACTGGTGGGGGTGACCCGCTGGGACCCACGCAGTGGGGACGACCCTGGAAATCCATGGAGCTCTTACCGCTCTCCACGGCGGCACGGAGGGCAGCGACGTTGTGATGAAAAGCATCTCTCACGTCCACCAGCACGAAGGGAATGGCCCACGACTTGAGCAAGCTGGCGGCCGCCGTCCCTCCGAAGCCCCCCCCGACCACAACCACCCGCACGGAATCGTCCACGGACACCCGGGATCCCATCGTGCTGCGCTGAAGCCAAGGAGGGCGGACCGAGTCCGGGTCAGCCCAGCCCAGCCGGGGAGCCGAAAGCAGAGGGCTGGCCCCATGGAGCTGGAGGGAGGGGGCCGCATCCTTCCTCCTCCTCCTCCTCCTCCTCCTCCTCGCTCTCCGCCTCTCCCCACGGCGGGTGGAGTCACGTTTGTCGGCTGACAAGTAAGCTGTTGCAACCTCAAAGCTGTAGGAGGGAGTTGGGTTTTTCTATGTTTGAGTCCAGCCTGCAGACTTTGGTCCTGCCGGGTGGGGCAAGGCTTCGTGCCCAGGGCACAGCGTCTGCCCAGATGAGCACCAGAGTCCCAAGTATAGAATATTTTCCCTTTCACCTTCCTTACATCCCCCCCCCAATACATCCTCCATGTGAGAAGGGGACCGTAAGGGTCTTAGGAACCGAGGGCTGTGTTTTAAGCAAACACCCAGAGACAGGGGAACTGCAGCCTGGCAGTGGGTAAGGATGCTGTGCGAGACAAGAGGCTCTGTTAATGCTGAGGATGTGCAGTCAGTCCTGCCAAACCCCAGCATTAAAAAGTTATGAGCTCATCTTTAGAAAAAAAGAACCAAACCAAAACAAACAAAAAAGGAGATGGTTTTGCTTTGTTTTGGAAAGTTCATGAACATCGGGCTTTGTCTGTCCACCTTGGCTTGTCCTTTGTCAGCTATGAAGGTTGGTTAAATGCATGTTGGCTCAGTGCCCCCTTTTGGGGGGGAACAGAGGGGTGCCCTGCTCCTGCCCTTGCCAGGCAAGTTCATGTTTCACAGCCCTTACCGGCTGTGGCTTGGAGGGGCTCATTGGGAAACCCACAAAGTGGTC
Organism: Aviceda cuculoides; assembly: GCA_035590195.1. Lineage (NCBI taxonomy): Eukaryota > Metazoa > Chordata > Aves > Accipitriformes > Accipitridae > Aviceda > Aviceda cuculoides. The sequence goes on from JAVJGG010000094.1 coordinate 3,461,142, forward strand.
AAGACTGCAGGCTGGGTGAATAAGGGAGCCAGAGGATGGCCCACCCCCTTCACCGAGAGAAACTGCTCCCATGGAGAGGGAAATGAAGACATGTCTGCTCTGAGCAGCAGTGGGAAAAGGAGCCCAGAGAGGGCTGTGCGAGAGGGACGAAGGGAAGATGAGCCCAGCATTGCCGTGGTGAGACGGTGGGATGTAAGGAGGAGCAGGATGATGCTGAGAAGTTAGCGAAGGCCCCTGGAGTAGGTGAGCAGGGAGCAGAGAAGGAGGTTTACAGTAAAAAGGACATACAGATCGTGTTTTTCCACAGCACGGAAATTACCCCGAAGACTTTCGGCTCCTGTGGCATTCCAGATAAATATAGCTGCCAGCCGTGTGGATAAATATAGCTGCTGTGCACACTGCGGCGTTGTGAGCTGGCAGAGCTGCCCCCACGCTCCCCTTCCCATGATGGTTTGAAGGCTCCCTCTGCTCCTCATTCCCCTTCCAGCCAACGCCAGCCTGGTGCCGAAGCCCCCCTCCCAGTGTGGTCCTCAGCAAAAGTCCCACCCAACCTGGTGGGTGGGCGACGAAGAAGGAATTTGCATCTTTTCCAGGAAAAGCAAGGCCTGGATTCAGGGTTGCCACCAGAGGGTGCAGCCGGCTCGGCCGTGGGGTTATGGGGACACGGGTGTCCAAGTCCAGCGTGCGGTGCCGGACACCCTCCCTCGGTCGGGGACTGGGGAAGAAAGGTGACAAAGGGGTTGAAAGCAGGGGGGTGTCTCTGCACCGCACATCCTTCAGCCTGGAAGAGAGCTGAGAGAGGAGGGATGGAATGGCCGACAATAAAGCCGGGAGTGGAGGAAGGTCCTCGTTAGGAAAGCCCACGGCCTCAGCTGAAATATGCCGAGGGCAGGTTTGTGCTTCTTGTTACACAGGACTCGGCCAGAGGATGCTAAAATTTTCAATAGGGGAAAACTAATTTTGATTAATCCGGGGAAGGTAAATCCTCCAGAGCTGCCAAACACAGAGGCACCCTTTCTGGCCAGGAAATCCAGGAGCTTACGAATGTCCAGAGGCTGGGAGTTTTTTGGCTTTTCGTGCAAGGCATTTGCATATATTTTACAGCATATACCCACAGCTGAGAGAAATCGATTACTCCAAGAGTACTCCCCTATTTTCCCCTATCACATGGTGTTTTCCCCCTTCAGGTATATTTGCACCAGACCTGCCACAAAGAAAAAGATCCTGTTCCTGCCCTAAGTCTGCTGCTCCCAAGGCAAATGTCTTCATCCTGCCTCCAAGACAAAGGCAAAACGTTCCCAGGCATCGCCAGCGGTGGGTTTGATTGTCCTCTGCTTGCTTTCAAATCGAGATGATGTCACTGGTGAGGGCAGCCCTCCACAGCATCGCTCCCAGGCGGTGAGGGCTATCATCGGGTGAATCCGGTTGCACACCGAGAAGATTACCTTTCTAAAAAAGGGTAAAAAAAACTTCTGAGCCGGCAAGTTGGAGATGCACCAACAAGGAAGACAAGGTCAGTGGCAAAAAGAGTGCCCAAAGCAAACAGGGTGGGTAAAAGGAGCCTTTGTGAAAACCTCACATCCAGCTCCAGGCAAACGGGAAGAAACTCTGAATGCTCAAAACCGTGGTCAGAGGGAGCTTTCTGCGTGCAGGTGCGCACTTAGCATTGGCAAATATGTTGTTTTGATGATATTTCTCTGGCTGGCTGCAAACAGACGGCTGCAGTAAGAGCTGGTCAGCTTCAGAGAGGGTTTTGTTTTCTGCTGGTGCTCCATATGGCAGAGGCACATGGGGAGGCTGGGGGCAGCGCTCGGCCTGCCCTGGCTTCTTCCAGGCTCCTTGGCCTTTTCATCACAGCTGCCCCGTGGACCGTACGCTCCCTGAGGGATGGCAGGGGTCCAGTGGGAAGGAAGAGGCGTAGGGAAAGGGATCTGTGGGATGCTCCTGTCCCACCTCTGCAGTTCTGAGACGCCACGCAGGCAGCGTGGGTATACAGCTGTCTCTGTGTGCTCCCCTCATCAGGTTTAATCCAACATCAGCCAGAGCTAATAGACATCCCTCCGAGTATGATAAATCGAAGAATGGCTATAATGTAGGAAGACCTTAGGATGACACAAGTGCCCCTGCTCTGCGCTCGCCTGAACCCCCCGTAAGCCTGTGCCTCCTCGTCCTGCCCACCACAAGCATCGGGGCAGGTTAGCCTCTTTAACTTTGCAGTAGCCCTCGACAGCCTGGAAGAGCGTTAGCATCCCTCCCTTCACTCTCCGGAGAGTTGCTCTCCCTCCTGGGCCAGCCTGAATGCCCCATCCCTCTCGGCCAAGTCTGAGCTGCCGGAGGGGTCCCGTTTGTCCCCCCGCTGACAATGTCTCTGCCGTAAGACCAAAGGAGACTTGTCGCAGCTGCAGGTCTTCCTGGCCTCAGTGCGGGAGGGAAAAGCATCCCTCACAAACACAAAATAAACAAATTATTCAGGACTTAACAATAAATGTCACCGAACTGGCTGCGGAGTAGTCGCTCCCAAGCAGACTCTGTTACTGTGCGTCTGGCTAGCAGCTATTTCTGCAAAACCGGAGGACGAGCGTGCTCGTCCTCTTCTGTGTCAGCAGCCTCACGCGCCGCGTTCCCTCTGCCCGCAGACGTTGCCTGCACATCGTCCTGCAACAGCCCCGGAGGCAGCAGCATCGCTGCAGCCCTCCAGCTGCGCAGCTCCGAGGAAAGGGTATTTCTGGGTCTTCTAGGGATGAGGTGTGGGATTGCTCTCTGCTAGATAAACCGTATTCCCCATTCTTGCCACCTGCCCCGGTGTTTCCCATTTTGCCCCGGTGACCTGGTCGCCCCCGCGTGCCTTGGGAATCTCTGCTGCAGCTGGGGTAGAATCGGGTCAGTCCAGGGCAAAGAATCGCCTGGAAAAACCAATTCAGACCAGTACCTGGCTGCTTTTAAATATCAGCACTGGCTATTTTGTACCTTAAAATTAAAATTTACTTTTAGCACAAATCAACAAGGTCCTGTTTTATTTAGTCTCTCCCCAACAAGCCTCATTTTCATTTCCAGTTTTTCAGTGACATCAGCTTGAGAAGACCAACCACTGGCTGCTTCCCATAAACCACAGCACCGAAGTCACCTTATTTTGGTCAGGCTGCACCAGCCAGTCACATGTATTTATAGGCAGTGCCTTTGTACCTGCCAGCCCATAAACCGGTCGCAGATCCTACCCAGAAAAGGGATTCAGAAAAAACCCAAATCCGAAATGCAATGGTCTGAGCTTTGTATCCAGAAGAAGAGCCATGGGGAGCTGGTAGCGGGGGTCCGCTCTGTCCCGGGGGCCGTGTCACGACACTATTCTCCTTGTTGCTGGGACCGAAGCGGGCTCCGTGCCGAGGTGCTCCCCAGCTCCTCTTCCCCTGCTCGACGCAGCAGGGCACAGCGGAAAATCTCGCTTCCCACCTAACCTGCTACCACACATGGGATGAGTTTGCCAGGCTCAGCGCGCTCCGGCGGCAGGGTTCGTCTCGCCTATCACCAGGCACCTACAAATTAGGGCTCTCGAGAGGCTTACCCCAGTGCAGGTTTTGGGGAATTGGAGCACGGCCAGGCTCACAGCAGCCCCCGGCATGGGGTGAGCGCAGGCAGGGCCAAGGCTCTCCTTCCCCTTGGAGAAAACCCCCGCTCAAACAGCTCCGAGAACCACCTTTGGTTATCACGCGGTACGAATCTTCCCTATCCCTCTAGAGCCAAGCGCGTGGCGGCCACTAGGAATTTTACGGAAATGCCTTTTTGTGGGAATTTATCCCTTGTTGTCCTGTGATCCAGGCAGGTGCAAAGAGGAGCTTAATCAGCTTTATCCAGCTTAGACAGTGGCTGTAAGGATTGCAAAGACCGCTCTGGCAGGGCTCTGCTCCTCCTCCGGCTCGGCAGCACCTTTCTCGTATGGGACAACACGGAGAGGGGTTTTGTGGCATGAGTCCTCATGGGATGGTAGGGAAGGAGAAAGGATGTCAGCGGTTGGGTTTTCCTTGAGAAAAAGAAGGGAGAGGGCTTGGGCAAGTTCCTTCGCTCTTGGGGCAGGATTTGAGAAAGAACAGCTTTCACCCCCAAATTGTGGGGAGTTTTCTCCCCCCCACTCCCAGGATTTCATTACAGTGAAAGCACAGCATATAATAAAACTGTATCCTTAAAAAAATCAGTCTCACAGACAGGCAGCCTTTGTCCGAAGGTGTAATTACAGGATAAACATGGGATGGAGACCAAGAAATGCGGTCTGGTCAGGCACGCAGTCTCTTAAAAAAACACAACAGAAAACAAGGCTGTCATTTAATGCTGAAATGTCCATGTGTGCTGCAGCCCCCGGTCCCTCGCTGGCCCGCGGGTCCCCCCACCGACCCGGGGTTGAGGTGGCGAAGCCAGAGCCATGCACCAGCTCGCTGTGGGAACCACACCGAGCCCCGCGGTGGAGCAAAGGGCAAGGGTGGACCCGGCCTCCAGCAGAAGCCAGCGGGGCTGGGTGAGGGCATGCGATTGCTTGGACGATGGGTTTCCTTCCAGCCCCGGTGCGGAAATCCCATCCGATAGCGCTGCGAGGGGACGCGGGGGATTAGCTCAGCCGATCCCATTAAACGGAGCTAAAGCGAGCGAGGGGAAGGGGACAGGGTGTCGGGACAGCCAGCGGAGCAGCCACGACTTCTGAGATTTGGGACAAACCTCGTGCCAAGCTGGAAAAAGGCCTTTTTATGCATTTCTGTGGGCCAGCCTAGCAGCTCGGCTTCATGGCCCGGCAGACATCCACCGTGCCAGCTGCTGGTAGCAGTTTGCCACCTCGGCCGTGCATTAAACAGCACGGTGTCTAAGGTGGCATTTCAGAGACCTGCCCGCCTCGGCTACTCTCTTACTGGGTGGGCACCGGCATCTTCTGACCCAAGCAAGAATTGCCTCTCTACAGCAAGGTCAGCCACACCAGTACGGCCCCAGCGAGCCCCGAGGGTCTCCGAGAGGGAGGCAGAGAAACAGCAGGGTGTACCTGCCGTCCAAAGTCAAGTCTGGATTAGACTGGCGGAGGGCAGCATCAACCAGAAAGATCCCATTTAGAAGGGAACAGTGCATACATAATTTATTAAAGCTCTCACTGGTGCTACGTCACCTCACGTCACCTGCAATAACTCTGAGGAGAAGCAGGTTTCGGCTGGTGGCCCTGTCCCACGGGACAAGCGTCCCCTCGCTGCTCTGGGCTACTTGCAGAAAATGCCTCTCCGGTGACAATAAGCAGCACCACGATGGGCCTAAATTTCCCCCAAAATACAGCTGTGGCAGGCTGAGCAGGTGAGCCTGGGGGCAGCACAGCTGCAGGCACTGACCTGCACAGGGCAGGTTATAGAAGGGGTGGGAGCAGCCCTGCGATGGGTTCTTTCTTTTGTTTGCTTGCTTTAAGGCAAGCCTGGTCCTTTCAGGAGCTGTTTTGTTTCTGGAAGCTTGAATTCCTTGAAAAGAGGATGGGAGTTTGGAGGAAAGGTGAGGCTGCGTCTGTTGTGGCCCCTGCTGTGGGCTTCCTGCGTGGCCCAGATGAATGCAGGTACGTCCTTGCTCTAAGGCATTGCCTCTTGCTGTGGCTTTCCCAATGTGTGCTTTTTCTCCCAAATCCATGCCTTTTCGCCTATAGGGAAGGACTGGGACAAGGCCAGGCAGTGGCTGGAGCAGGGCAGGCAGGAGGTGCCTCTCTTGGGGGGGACAAACCTCCCCCCAGTTGGCGCAGGGTGAATTTGGCTGCTTCGGTCTCGAAAGGAGCCGCGTGTCCCTCGGCAGCTTCCCAATGCATCTGGAGTTAGGGCTGCGTGGGTTTAATGAGAGCAATTAGCCCCTATGGAAATCTGCATGGCTCCGGGGCGCGTTTTCTTTCTGTCTTCTGACATTTTTGACGGGAAGCTGGAGGGTGTCCAGGAAGAAATGCTCGTGCTTAGTTAGAAATGACAGGCTGGAGCCAGCCAGGGCTGAGGCCACGCAGGCAGCGCAGGTGAGACTGGGTGGCTGCCGGCATCCCCTCCGGCCTCAGCTCAGCCCGGTTCCCCCTTCCCTCACCGCTTGCTTTGCATTTCCCTTTATTTGTCTCTCCTCGCCCCCTAAACCTTGCTTTGCCCAAGCCCCAAGGCTCCTCCGTGCACGGTGGGATGGGAGAGGAATGCTGGGCCACCCTTCCGTCGTCCCATTCCCGGCTCTGGCAGTTGAGCAGCTATTTACCCCTCGCGCTTCTTTGCGAAGCAGCAATTAATTTAAACTTTATTTGCTTTGCAAAAGCCAAACTAATGGGTACTTTTGCAGAAGCACAGGAGAGGCGTTTGCCTGTAACCGTTGCCCTGGGTCCAGCCGCGTTCCCTCTCGTGCTGGCCGAGCTCCGTGGGCTTTTCCCAGCGCGCAGCCGCAGGGTATCCAGCCGACCTCGGCGACCCCGCCGCTTTCCCGGCGGGAAGCCTCCAAACAAAACCCAATTCACTCGGCAAATCCAGTGATGCCGAGAGCTGCCTGCGAGACAGGGAGGGGGTTTACAGCTCTCCATCGCCTGCAAGCGACGAGCGTATCGCCCGCGCTGCTCGATGCGAAGAAAAACCCACTTTTGCACCCTCTCCCCAGCCGGCTGGCGTCGAGCACCCTGAATTCACACCTTGAGGCCAGATGCTCCCCGGCGAGCAAGGCGGCCGCGCTCGGAAAAACCTCCCCAACCGGCGGGAGCAGGCAGCCGCCCAGGGCTCCGGAGCGGCTGCTTCCCACCGGCCGGCCCCGTGCTCCTCAATGCCGCCTCTGTTCTCCCTCTTGGGTCAAAAACACGGCTTTTTGTGAGCTCGCCCCAGCCGTGGCTCGTCGCCGGGGCCCAGCCGCGTTCCTCCCAGCCGCCCTCCGCCGGCAGAAAGGGAGCCCAGCTGCGGCCAGCCGCCGCCGCCTGATGTTACTTATTTATTTTTGCTTTTGGCCGGCAGCTCTGGCTGCAGAGAGGTGATGTGGGGCTGCTGGCCGCACCTGGGGGGGGCAGCAGGGACCCCTCGGGGCTCCCCAGCAAGTCTTAGGCGGAGACAAGCCCTACCTGCCACCGAAACGGCTTCTCCCTTGGGTGGCTGCCGTAACTCAAAATACGTAGGGAGTAAAAGGATGCGCTGCGAAGCGGGCTAAAAATAGGTGGTTTAATTCATTAAATGGGAATTGGAGGGGGCAGCTCAGCACCAGGCTATTGCTGGGTGAACGTCTGCGTGTGGCAAACACCCCAAAACTCCCCGTGCTTCTACCAGGTATCAGTCACCCACCGGTGCTGCTGGCAAGTATTTCTGGGGTTCCCCCCCCGGGTGGGGGGCGCACACCAATACCAAGGAGACAGGAGAAGCTTTGGACTCCGTGCTGTTGCGTTTTTGTTTTTAATTAAATAAGTCCGACCGTCTTCCAGCAGGCGCCGCGTTTCGCAGTCGCTCCCGCCTGAGCTGGGTGCAGTCCCGGCACCAGCCGCGCTCTGCTGGGGGTCTGGGGGGGGGTTATAGCCTGTCGGTCCCCGGGGGCTCTCCCGGGATCGTGTGGTAGGGCACGTGGTGGTCTCCGGCCAAAATCTGACCTCCGCCACCTCGGCTCTGGGTGTCTCTCTGTTTCTTCACGGTACGTTGTGTTGCTCTGATTTTTGGGCTTAGCCCCTTGACCTGCCTCCCCCTCTTTTTCACATAATAAATAAATAAATTCGCCTGGTGACCCTGGTATGCAAATATCCAGGAAAAAAGGAAAAAAAACCAAACCCCAAACCAACTTTGAAGAGCACCAAACTACAAAGTCATCTCACTTTGTTGCAGCCCAAGTGCTCCAAGGGCTCCACGGGTGATTCCTGCCCCAGCATGCCTCTGGGGCAGTTCCCAGTCTGTGCTGGTGTATGAAGGCACTAAACCAGTAAGGCCACTGGGGTCCGGGTCCTTGCTGGCACCACGGAGGTCTTGTCCTTGCCTCATCCTAGCTGGGGGGCAGGTTGGCAACGCAGAGGTGCTTGGTCCTGTCGCCCTCTGCTCGCCCTCACCTTCCTCTTCCTCGGCGCAGCCCCCAAGCTGGGGAGGTGGCCCCGGTGCCGAACCCCCCCCGCTTTTCCCCACTGCCCCTCAACCTTGCGATTTCCCCATTCCCGGAGGAAATTGTGCGATTCAGGCTCTGCGGGACGCCGGGGTCAGCTCTGGCAGGACGCTCCGGCTCCCGAGGCTGCCCATTTCCACCCGGCAGCGACGAGGAGCATCTCCGGGAGCAGGGATCCCCGGATCTCCTCCGGGCCAGCCGGGAACACGGCCGCAGCCCCTCATTCCCCCCCCCCCGCCACCGTCCGTTCCCCCCCTCCCTCCGCCGTTACGTGACCCAGGAGGGCTGTGCCTCCTCCAGCAGGCTGAAGGAGCGGTTAGCCAGCGCGGCGGGACTGCTGGCCAGCTTGTAGCCGAAAAGGCGCATGGCCGGGGCGCAGGCATCCTGCACCACCTGCGCCAGCTTGAAGGGGATGCTGAACCGCCACTTCTCAAACTGCTCGGAGGAGTTTTTGCGGGTGGAGTAGACGCCGCTGCCGTCGCGGGGCGCCTGCGTGTTTTTGCCGATCCACTCCTTCACCTGGGGGGTGAGGGGGAGCCCGGCGAAGCTGTACATCTCCTCCGCCTTCTGCAAGGGCGCCTGCGCCACGTCCTCGTAGCGGACCAGCATGTAACGACCCCGCAGCCAGCCCGGCCGCCGCAGCCCCAGCTCGGCTGACAGACGGATGCTCTCGCAGTTGCCCCGCAGCCGCTGCACCTCCTCCTCGTGGAGGGGAGCCTCCCCTTCGGACGCCCACTTCTTCCAGGTCTCGTACTTGCCGGAGAAGGCCACCATGCGGGAGGCCAGGACGGCCCGGGGATCCCGCACCAGCTGGATGATGCGCACGTCCAGCCGAGGGTCCTCCACCAGCGGCTGCAGGAACTCCAGCTGCCGGATGCGCACCGTCTTCAGGGCCACGTGCTGCTTGCGCTGGCACGCCTGGGCGGCCAGGGTGATGTTGAGGGGGCCGCAGCGGCGGTTCTTGCAGTGGTACTTCTCGAAGACCTTCTTGGCGCCGGGTGTGCAGACGGGGTCCTCGCAGAGCGAGCGGCTCGAGCCCCGCCGAAACATGAAGGGCGTCAGGTGGTCCTCGGGCGCCGGCAAGATGAAGCTCTCCAAGATGTAGAGGTCGCAGAGGAGGAGCTGCTTGAGGACGTCCCGGTAGACCAGGGCCGAGCCCACCGCGTTAGCTCCCCCCGGCTCGAAGGTCACCGTCCTCTCGATGTGCCAGAGAGGCTCAAAGAGGTAGAAGATGCTGCCTTGCTGGTTGAAGAACTCCCCCACGAAGGAGGAGCCGGTGCGGGTGGTGGCCATCAGCAAGACGTGCCGCCGCGGTCTGGGGTCCCCGTCGCCCACCAGCTGCAGGGTGACGTTGCGCAGGTGGGACCTCAGCTGGGAGAAGGCGGCGTCCAGCTCTTGCAGGGAGGCCAGCGAGCCGTTCTCGGCCAGCGCCGGGCTGGCTTCCGTGCCGTTGGCCTCCGCCAGCGCCTGCGGAGACTGCTTCAGCTTGTCCGACACCCTGTGGGGAGACCCAGTCCAGCCTGGAGGGGAGCGGGACCACCCCCGCGTCCTAGCGGGGTGTGTTGGGGGGGGGGGGGGGCTCCCGCGGCACAGGCGCTGGGGGCGGGGGGGAGCGAAAGGATTAAAAGCTTGGGGCGACTTAGGTACCGGCTCCCTACCTGGAGATGAAGTTGTTCTCCTTCTCGATGATGACGAGGCCGACGACGAAGACCAGCAGGACGGCGTACTTGCTCCTCATCTTCAGGCAGTGCAGCAGCTCCCGGAAATCCTGGGGCAAAGCGCATCGGATCTCCATGGAGGGGGGGGGACACGCGCACGTCCCTCCCGCCGGCCGGGAAGGTGTCCTGGGCTAGCCGCCCGGCATCGTCTCCTCTGCTGGCCCTGCCTGCGGGGAGAAGGAGGGTCAGCGCGGCGGTGGCCCTCTGCGGGCAGGGGGGAGCCGGCAGGGGTCAGAGGCTGACCCTTCCCACGAGGAATGACCAACAAGATCTCGATGAAAGCAGTAAAAAGGCGGGGGGGGGGAGCTTCTTCCTACCGCTCCCATCCCACCCACGAGGAGCAGCTGCCCAAAGCCCCCATCGGTTGCTCCCCCTCCTTCCCGAAATACATCTCCCCGACAGGACCCCTTCCCGCGCCTCCGCTGGCTGCCCCTGCCAGCCCTGAAACCCAATCCCCGCCGCCCCGACAGCTGCTGGCTCCCCGCCGGCCAAAAACCTGCTGCGGGCAGCGAGGGCCCCCCCGGGTGCGAGAGCAGCTCCTCATCCCGATCCGCTGGGTGTCGTGGCTCCCAGCCTCTGGGATGAGCTACTTTTGGGGAGAGACGCAGGCTTTGCCGTAGGGCCCCAGCGTGGGGCCGCGTGGCTTCCGCCTTCCTTGCGGCACGGCAGCGGCGGCTGCTCAGACACGAAAATGAAAGCCGGAGGGTTTCCAGGAAGGATGGCGGGCCGGAAAATGTTGCTGGTGCTGCTGGTCCCGTTCGGGGTGTAAAATGCTCCTGGGGGCTTTTTCCGAAAAGAAAAAAAACCCCAAATGATGGTGCAGCTGCTTGGTGCGGGATGCAAAACCCACTGGGAGACTCGGCATTCCCCCCCTCGGCCCTGCAGCCCTCTTCCTCCTCCTCCTCCTCCTCCTCCCAGGGCCGACGAAATGGGGGTGATGATAGGAGCTGCTCCGAGTTGCGCAAACCCCGCATCCCAATTGGGACGTGGCGGAGATTTGGGGGGTCAAAGCCGCCGTTTGGGACCCCGGGACAGGTCCCCAGCACGTGTCGTGTCGGCAAATTTACAGGCGCAGGGCTTGCCGGCGCCTGCTACCTGACCGCCGGTTCGCACGGCCGGCGTGCGGCTGGCCACGTGGGTGACGCTCTTTGCTCGTCCTGCTTTCTTGGCCAGACTTTCGGTGACTCAGGGAAAATCTATTTAGCTTTGGTTTGGCTCCTGCCAGCGTGACCCCAGCAGCCTGTCGCACCCCTGCTTTCAGGGGTGAAGGCGAGGGAGCCCGGCAGAGCCCCATCTTTTTTTGGGGGGAGGCCCCTGGGGTTTGCTGGAGGGGAGATGCTCCGGCTGAGCCGCGGTACCCGCAGCATTCGGCAGGGTGTGGAGCAGGAAAGCCCTGCCAGGCATTGCGTCACGCCCAAACCTCCTCCACGCCGTCTGCGGCCAAAACATGCATTTTTTGGTGTTGCTCACTGTATGCCGCTCCCGCTGGGAAGGAGGGAACGTGGGCAGGAGGAGAGGGATGAGCCCCACGGCCAGGGCAGCATCCCAGCCCGCTCGGTCCCCAGCTCTCTCTGCGGGATGGCCAGGAGTTTCCCGGCTTGAGCAAACCACTCGGTTCCCGGGGCTTGGCTTTGAGCCGTCTCCTTCCCAGCAAAAGCTGCTAAAAAAAGACACCCACACCCGCGCACCCAGGAAACCGGGGCTTCGGTGGGATGCAGGGATCCTGGAGATCCCCGGCAGCTCCCAAGCCCTCCCACAGCGGCTCCCCCCTTCTCCCTGCCGCGAGTGGCACCGACATCCCCCCGCACACGTACGTATGTGTGTTTAACAGCCCCTGTTAGTTTAGTTTGTCAGCACGCCGCTCCTCGGGGACAGGCCAGTAGCCGGGGCAGGTGCCCTTTGCCGCGCCGTCCCCCGAGTCCCCCCATTCCTCGATCCCGCTCGGTGCCCCTGCGACGACAGGACTTGTCGGAGTATTTGAGCAACCGAGAGAAGAAATAAAATATACAAAGCCCTTGGCGTGCGGCCGCATCTCTCGGCACCCGGCAGAGCTTTGCCGCTGCAAAGGACTTTTGGGTTTGCGGCATCCCAGGGAGCGGCGGCGGTGGTCTGCATCCCTGCCCTGGCCTTCCCGGAGCGGGGGACCGGTGTCTCGCTGCCCGGAGCACGCGCGCAGCGGGAGGATGGCATCAACCGCTTGCTGAGAGAAAATCCCCGGGCAAAGCCAGCCCGGGGTTTTCCCCCCTCTAATGCCCCCGGCCAACCGACCGCAAATGAGCCACAGACTGGGAATTACTTGCGGGGATGACACAGAGAACCATTTCCAACAGCGCTGGCAAAACCCTCCGATTCACAGGCCCCTGGGCAGACATAATTCCTTAAATAAATAGCCGGCTGCAAAAGTCCTGCCCGGGACCCGCAGGGCAGCGGCGACAGGCGTGTGGGGGCCCTTGCAGAGCTGAGCCGTGGGGCTGGGGGACACACGGGGTGACCCGGCGAGGCTGGCTGGGCCCTGCTTGGCATCCTAAAGCTCTTCCTCGCTGGGCCCCGCGAAGCGCAGCCCGGCCGGGGCAGCGAGGGAGCCACAAGCGTCCCTTTGTGAGTGGGAACAGAGGGGCTCTGTGCGCCCCGCGCGTTCCCCTCCGGCCGCCCGCCGGGGCTCCGCCGGGTCGGGAGGTGCGAGGAGAGCCGTCGGGATGCTGCTACCGCCCCGGGGATGCACCAGCAGCATCCGCTCCCAGGGGACGCGCGGCCGGCAGCGTGAGCAGACGGACGGACGGATGGACATCGTCTCCGGCGCCGGCAGGCAGCGGGCAGCCAACGGTCTCCTCTTACTCTGCACATCTCAAAGCGAGACGGAATAATTTCCACGAGCGCTAAATTGAGACACCCCAGAAGGCGGCACACGCGGCTCGGGGGAACTCCCCCGGCGCCGCTCCGTGCTTTTTCCTATCCCTCAGGCTGGAAATGCTTTTCATTTCAGCAGGGACGGCTACAGTTCCCACTGACGAGATGGTAAAAGGCTTTGCAGGTTTCCCAGCTAAGTCAAAGCCAGCAAAGGGGTTTTTTCTTTTGGGTGGTGGTGGGGGTTTTGTTCCCATACAAAGCTGCTTGGGTGGCTATCTGCCGCTACAAGCAAGTTAACTTAACCCTGCCACGGCAAGAAGGAAGGACTCGGACAATTACAGAGATGCCAAACCATTCAAGTCTGCTGCAGCAGGTCAATTCGTTGGATGGATGCTCCCACCGGTGTTGTAGGTGGGGTGAGAAAAGCAGCGTAGCCCCAGAGCAAGGACGGCAAGGCCCCGTGGTGAGAGGAAGGAGGGAAGGGATGCTCTTGTCATCCTTCCGCAGGGTGTTTCGCGACGCTGCCTGCCTGGGAGAGCGGAACCAGGGGTTTTGGCTCGGTTTTGGGAAAGGGAGGGTCTTTCACAAAGCCTTAGGGCTCTCATCCCCCCCCACCCGCTGCCCCGAACACCTACTGGGTGGGATCCAGGAAAGGAAAGATGCCTGCGGGCTGGCGGGGGAAGCTAGCTGGAGGTGTGACTGGATGAAGTCACATTTTCCTCCGGTGACTCAACAGGCAACAACCGAGCTCCGGACAAGGAACGGCGGCAAAGCACCTACTTGCAAGCTCCCTCCCTGCCTGAGATCCTTCTGGCCATCCAGCCCCCCATCCATCCCTGCCCGGCTCCTGGGAGAAGGGAGCCTGTGGGGACCTGTGGCTGAGCTCGCTGGCCCCTGCGTAATTCCCTCCGAGATGCTTTGCTTCATCAGATTAACAGCGGCAACGCGAGCCAGCAAAACACAGGGGAAGGACAACAAAGCGAGAAGGCACAGGGGCGCTTATCTGCTCTCCCTGCTGCTCTTTGTCTGCAACCGGGGGGGAAAAAAAAAAACCAAACAAAAACCCACCCTGAGCTCTCTCTGTATTTACTCTATCAACTATTTCCGCTCCCCACTTCCTCCTGAGGCTGGCCTTGGGAAACTTGCCACCGACGCTTCCCGCTTTGCTTTCATCTCCCAGCAATTTTGATCCTGCCCCTGGCTTTTCTCCAAGGCATGGCACAAGCGCAGCACCGCTTCGGTTTGCCCTCCGGCGCAGCTAAGGAGGCTGCCTGGGCAGGTATTTTTTGCTTAAAACTATTTGTATTCAAGCTAAAAAAGGGAAAAGGAAAAAAAAAAAGTCACCTCCTACGCCGTTTATAAAGTTGCCTAGGATAGCCCCGAGCCTCCTCAAATTGAAGCCCGAAAACTGCCCATCGAAGGAGAAAGTTGGGAATGCAAAATTCTTCTGGCTCGGGCAGGGACAGGGCGCCAGTGCCTGCGGCAGCCCCAACCCATCCCACCATGGCACAGAGAAACCCCGGCACGAGCAGGGGCTGTGCCCCCCAGGGAGGATGGGAAGGGCAGAAGCATCTCAAGTTAACGCAGGGGCCACGCTTGTTTCTCAACCCCATTCCCTTCCTGGCTCTGCCCCTCTGTCCTTCAACCTGCCTTGGCTTGGTCCTCTGCTCTCCTCTTAACTGGGCACCCAGGGCAAAGCCACCCTGGGGAGCTGGAGCACGCAGGTGAGGGCAGAGACCAGAGATTATGTTCAGGAGCAGCAGCAGTGGGTGTTGGTACAAACAAGCACCACTTAAACAATTTGGTTTTCATTGCATGTGCTCTCAAACTCCAGGTGTACGAGGTTATCTTCTGTCCGCTATTTATTATCCCCCTGGAGGAGGCATACAGAGCTCTGGGATGACCTACATGAGCTGTCCTTGCTCCTTGTGTCCCAAAAAGCACTGCCCAGAAGGGATTTAGAGGCTGGTGTCGGGCACGGTAATGCTAGTGATAGGTCCAGCCCAGGTTTTGTGGCCAGGACAGAGTGGTCTTTGCTCTCCCTCACCTTGGGTGGTGTCCAAAGAAAAGTGTTTTCCCCTGACCCAACAGAGAGCTGCTGCTGCTGCCTGAGCCCCTGGTGAATGTGACGGGACTTCAGAGACATCAGCGCCGAGCATGGGGGTAAAATTGCACATCTGCAGGCGTGCTGGGCTGCGTTGCCCTGGTTTCATCCGGACCAGGAGCCAGCGGGGACCAGCTGAGTTAGCTAACGAGCCTATAACCTTGGAACCAACTTGCTGGAAACCACGGATGCTGGTGGGGTGAGTTTCGCAGCACCACCACCTGCGGCAAAGGTGAGTGACCAAACGCGCCAACCTGCCTTGGGAAGCAAGGGGATCGGGAGAGCGGACCACCGAGACGGGCGAGAGGACCGCTCAGCCCCGTTTGCTTGGCGCCGGCAGCACAATGCCAGCCCCTGTGCGTGCCGTCGCCCCCCGGCCGCGCTGGGAACCGCAAATGCCCGTCCCTGCTTCAATGAGCCCTTTCTCTGGGGCGCAGAGCCCAGGGTCCCTCCCACCGTCCTGCGCTCCTTCTCCCCACCGCTCCACGCTAGCCTGGAAACTCCTCTGCCGAACCCACCCCAAAAACCAGGGACACCGCTCGCTCCGTGCCCCGCTCTGCTCCCCTTTCATCCTCTAGCTCTCCAGGGATGTCCGGGAGGGACCGGTGGCAAGAGATGTTCACCGGGGGAATAGTGAATCCCTGCTGCCCTTGGGAAAATGCAGAATGTGCCCAGGTCCTGGCAGCACAGGGAGTCCGGGGATATGAAAAAGAGTCCTACACTGAAGCGACTCGGTAGATGTGGGAAGATCGTGGAGTTAAATCCCAGTCTTGGCGTGGTGTCGTAAATCATTGACTGTGGAAAAGGAGACACTTTCCCCTGGGGACCGAAGCCAGGCTCGGGTCCTGCGGTGCAAAGGCCGTGGGGTGCAAGCAGCTCTCCTGAACGTGGCTGGGAGCGGTCGCCGAAATCCCCTCAGGTGCTGAGCGGGGACTTTCCCCCCCAAGGTAACCCCATGCCATTAGGGTGCCGGTGCCCCAGCACCAGTAGAAAAGCCACTGGTTCCTGGTGGCCGGGAGCCGGCCGAGGGCCAGGGTGCCCCAGCGGCCCCGGGGCAGGAGGCGAAAGGGTGAGGACAACTTTCCAGTCCTCCCTGGTAGGGGCTGACAGGCCGGATGATGCAACTCCGGGATGGTTGTGAGAAAGTCTCAATTTCTCGGCCCAGACACGCTTTGCTCCGGACGGAAGCTCAGCGTTGCAGCTGAAGAGCTCGCCCTTATTTAATTTTTTTTTTCCTATTTTTTTTTTTTCTTTTTTTCCCCGCAAGAAAGCAACGGAGCGAGCTGCTCGGACGGGCGGCGTATCCAGAGGACTTTCTTCTCCCAAGGCAGGGCTCTTGAATCCGGCTGCCCGGGGCCAGCGGGAAGACATCGCCGGCTCTGCCCCGCTCCGGGAGCGGGCGGCGGGGGGCCCCGCACGGAGACAAAGAAACGA
>JAVJGG010000094.1:3478192-3492946 GCA_035590195.1 Aviceda cuculoides
GGGCCCCCCCCCCGGCCCCGGCCGCCGGGCGCGGGGCGGGGGGGGGGGGGGGCAAATGGGGGGACTGGGAGCGCACGGATACCTGGCAAAAGTGTCCCACCGTGGCCAAGGTGAGTCCCCTCCCGTGGGGCGATTCGGGCCGTAGGTTCCTGTCCAGCTCCAGGGTGGGCACCTTTCTCCCCAAATTACCAAAATCCGGTTTTTTTTCCCCTTACAGGAGCTGCGGGTGGGTTTGCCCCAGCCGATGGCCATACAGTGCGCTGTGCTGGTGAGCGTGAGCCTGTGTGCCCTGGGAGGGCAAGGAGTGAGAGCATCTTACTGGGAGCAGACCAGGAGCTTTGGGGGACACTGGCCGTCGCTATCCCCGCAGGGCAGGCTTAGGGTCTGGAGCATGAAACTGAATAGAAACGGCTATTCTGGCTTATGTGCAGAAATTCATACAGCTCCCTCAGAGCTCTGTAACGTTAGACACCGAGGAGCTGAAAGACATCTGGCTTTGCAGGCAGAGAGAGATCCCAAAAACTAGTCCCATAAAAAGTTTCAACCCTCTTTCGCATTCCTGGCATAGTTTTTCTGCTACGCATGTGGCACAGGCAAAAACGCAGGTTTTCTTGGCATTCATGTGCGATGACCTGCACAGCTCGTTAGTGGCTTCCTATTAACGAAGGTAACGCGTATGGGTTTAAGCGCAAAGTGCCAGCACCGTGCTCGCAGCGACAGTGGGTGTGTGCAAACATATACACGTATGTATTCATATATGTGTAGCAATGTATATTAACGCGGGGATGTTGTAGACCTGCCCGGTGTTGCTTGGAAGCGCGTGGGGCTGGTGGCACAGTCTTTATGCAAACATCGAGGCAGGATCTGATGTTTAGGTTATAGCCTCCAGCCATCCATACATCCTTCTGGTTTTAGTGGGCATCCCGCAGCCAGAACTCTGCGATCCAGCTCCGGACGGGCACAGTAAGTCTGGTACACTCCTGCCGTGGCTCTGGCTCCCGCAGAGTCACCGATGGAGCCGGGGCGAAGGGCAGCGTCTTGCAAACTCTGCCCAAATGAGGCAAAACCAGGGCTTGCGGAATCAGGCCTGTGTAGGCTGTCAGGTTAATCACGTCAAAACGAGCGGATAAGTCTGGCTGGCCGCGCACCGCAGGAGTCGCGTGGGGTTCTGAAACGTGGCAAAGCACTTTAAAGCTCCTCGCTTTGTTATTTCAGTTGAAATAGGGAATTCTGCCTCGGATTTTGTGGGCAGAGAAGATCTTGGTAAAAATACATCCCTAATATGTAAATAGTTTTGAGATGAGGGCAGGGAGAGGCTGGTGGGGAGCAGGACACCCGTACTAGCGGAGTGTCGCTGCCTTTGTAGGATGCTTTTGCAGCGGTCCCGGGGAGATGGTGGGTGGCAGGAGCAGAGGAGGGACCCTTCCCCACACAGCCGTCGTGGGGCACAGCCTGGGCTGGAGCCCACCCGCCCCAGCCCGGGGCGCTCTCCCTGCCTGTTCTGTGCGCACATGCGGAGCTCTGGATGGAGATCGCCTTCCCGCTTCATCAATAAGTAAAGCTGGCACAGGGAGGAACAAAGTGCCTTCTCCTCTCCGCAAATTGCCGAGAGAGGTGATGGGAGAGGCAGGGGGTTGTGTTTCCTCCGCCCTTCGCTAGCTGTGGGATCGCATTCCCTTTGTCACCCACTCCTCTTTCCCCAAGGGTAACGGAGACCGTTCTCGCTCCCTGTGTTGCACACGCGTGTGTACACACATACATGCACACACACCTGCCGTGCATGTATGTATCCCCAGAATGACATCAGGAGCAAGAAAAGGGGGATGTGTTGCTATAGCAACGAGGATGCCCTGGGTTTTCGGGGAATAAAGGCATCTGACGCTCATTTTCTGCCCTCGGTCCAAGCCGATGATGTGGTGGTGACCAGGCTGGGCTCCGATTTAAAAAAGCCTCCATTGGACTTTTCTCTGTTAAAGCCAGCGTAGCATCTGCCCGCGGGTTAGATGTCACCAAAGTCTGTCCCATGTCCCTTCAAGCACTGTCCAGTGGCATCTGGCAGCAGGAAGTGGTGCTGGGGCACTGGAAACGGTCTGGAAGCTGCGGTGCAAGGGAAACCTGGTTCTCCTTCACTTTGCTGCTTCCCCCGGAGGCACTTTGGGAATTTATTTCCCAGGAGGTCATGATGTGGCTTGGAAATGAGAGACAGCGGAAGGACGCCTGTTGTCCGACGTTATGAGATGGAGAAGGTGCCCTGGCTTCGTTTCAAGGCTGAATCTGCAGCGACTCATTTCAGCTTTATTTCTTACTTCCCAGAAAGCTGGAAACCTGTTGGGAGTCTTCCTTCTGCTTTTCATGTTTAGGTGCCCACGCCGCAGCGAGCCGCTTCTTGGCATGTGCCTCGGAGAGGCAATGGT
Organism: Aviceda cuculoides; assembly: GCA_035590195.1. Taxonomy (NCBI): domain Eukaryota; kingdom Metazoa; phylum Chordata; class Aves; order Accipitriformes; family Accipitridae; genus Aviceda; species Aviceda cuculoides. Next base: position 3,480,607 of record JAVJGG010000094.1, read on the forward strand.
GTGTGATGGGGATGACCTGCCAGCTGCAAAACGAGAGTCGCAAACACCCTGATTTCCTTTTGCACAAGGTCCTTTTGCAAATGCAGCCCGGGAAACAATATTCTCCAGAGGCCGAAGGAACTTGGCTGCAGTAGTTTCAGAGGACAGGACTGCACAGGCATCTGCAAATGGCAGGATTTCACCCCTGCTCCCTGCAACAGTGGGGCAGCTGCTGATGGGACCTGCTCCTGGCTGGGGCTGGGCTGAGGACATCCTACGGCTACATGAGCTGGCCTGGAGAACCAGGACCCGTGCCAGAAGCAGTTCTCTGTCTCCTCCAGCCCCATAGTTCCTCTAGCAAAAGGGATGGGGAACCTCAAGCCACACGGATGCTCACACTGAACTAAAACACGCAGCCCGGGTCCTAGTGCAGAGCCTGAACTGGCCAGCCAAGATCCACCTCCGAAGAGGGAGGTTTGTCTCAGCGCCAGGGTGCAGGTGTATCACTCCCGGAGCTGGGAGCAGTGTGTGTGGGAGTACATGTACAGTCACCCCAGAGCACTAAGGCTACCTGTGCCCTGAGGGGAAAGCAGGCAACGTCCTGCTCGAGCAGAAGAGCGCAGCGTGCCTACCTATTACCTGTACCTGACCTTCTCAAGAAAAGCATCCTCAGGTGCTTTAAGGACAGCTCTGATGACTCACTGCCTGCGAGCATCCACGTGAAAGTCCTGGTTTTCTTCCAAGGGCCGGGTGCCATTTTCAATCAGCGATCCACCTGTCCTTGGACTTTTCCTCTTGGATGACCTTCTTCCCGCATTAAACTTCGCAAGTGTGTTTTCATCCATTTTGCCTGCTTACCAGAATGCAGAACTATGAGCTGAAACTTTCCCGGCTCTTTTTTTTTTTTTTTTTTTTTTTTTTTTTAAATGACCTTTTTAAATGACCATAATGGGTGTGTTTCACCCTCGCAGCCCCTCACAGGTCCCATGCTAAAGGCTGGAAAGAAGCCGAAGGCAAACGAAGGGCTTTAATCCCAGCTCTCGGACAAGCCCCACGCCATTCCCCGCCGCCCGCCGAAGGCTTTTGGCGCCACCAGGCGGCACCTTTGCAAACTGGTGCCCAGTCTCCCAGCCGTTGCCCTTACTGGCAGAGGGTGCTGCCTCAGCGCCGGCTTTGGTTTGGGGGAGGTGGTGGTTCCTCTCGCAGGGAGCCCAGCCCCACCTCGGCAGCACATCCCGGCTGCTGCCATGGGGGGAGAAGTTGCGTGGCCGCCCCCCGTCCTGCAAGTTGGAGGGGGAAAGTCAGCGTGGCCAGAACCCACATCTGCTTTTTCAGTTCCTCCTTCCACCTCTTTTGTTTTGGATGAAGCTGAAAGCCTGCGGCTCCTGCCTGCTCCCTGCCCAACCCTTGCCTCCCTCCCGCAGTGCCCGGTCCTCTCTTGGCATCTCTGCTGCCACCAGGAGCCTCTCTCCTCTCTTAATTTTAATGCCTCTCCTTGCTGGCAGAGCCCCCCCGGAGGGGGTGTTTCAGACCAGAGCGATGGACCCAACACCACGATGTACAGCCCTGGTACCTCAGCTTTTGAGGGAAAGGTGCTGCCTGCATTCATTGCCATTGAAGAGAAAAGGCCAAGTGCCCAGAAAGTAGAAGAGGACAGCGAGCCCAAACTGCAGCCCCGCTGGCAGGACCCAGGGTCTGGGGGAGATGACGGCCAGCAAAGAGCGTGGAAAGGGTGATCCGTAATCCAGGAGCGTTTGCTGGAGGCTAGGCCTGACTCAGTAACAACATCTGGGCCTGGGTCCATTAGAGAAACTAATTATTTGCTGTAGGGGCAGCAGGCCAAGGTCTCTGCAAGGGAAACAGCAGCACCGCGCTTGCCGTCCAGCACAACGGCGCTTTCCCATGGGTGGATATTCAGGCCATCCTCTGCTCAGCTAATGACCCGAGGAAGGAGTCGCTGCTGTCCACAGTGAACTGATACTCGGCCAGTTTCTCTCCAGTAGCTGTGGCGATGGCTGCTTTTTCGTGGTTGCTTTCCTAGCTGTCCTCTGTAGGCAAACTGGCTCGTACAGCCCCAGCAAATCTCATTATCTGTGATCCCCGGAGAGATTTTCAGTTGCTGTTTCCTTCCCTCCCCCAGCAGGTATGTTTAAAACAAGCAGACATAATTAGGGTGGGAACTTGGTGGGAAACTCAGTGTTCACAGCTGACGTGCTTTTGACTGACCTCTGCACATCCCTCCCCTGCTGCCTCCTGCAGCCCCCACATGCAACCTCTGCAAGATCTGCAAATAACCCCACTCTGCATTTTCTGTTCCTTTTTCAATTCTGTTTCTCTAAAACTGCTGAGGGTGAAATAAAGAAGTTAGTTTATTTTTGATCATCGCAAACACTTTCCAAACCTGCAAGGCAAAGATTCACTTTGATATGATGAGAGCACCTGAGCCAGGGGGATGTCTCACGAGAAGAGAGGCTGTAAACCTTAAAATAGTAACACCAGTAGAAAATGCCTCTCATGTCCCCACCCTGGGGACAGCCAGCAAGGCCAGTCTGCTGCTCTCCCAGGTGAGCGGGATGCCTTGTGCTTTCTGGTTTGGCTTTCTAAGTCTCTGGCACAGAGAAAAAAAGGCAAGTGAGAAGAGAGGGGGGATCACATACAGACTGCAAACGTGTTTGTACCAGTGCTATTGGCTTTGGAGCTGCACCGCGGTGAAAAAAATGCTATCAGGTGCCTGTCAGCATCTGAGTAAGGTCAGCAGCGTCCTCAGCTGCGTAAAATCCAGGTCTCTTTGCTCTCTACAAATGGGGAAAACTCCCCGTCTAGGCACCCCACTCTCCCAACACACCATTCAAGGCAGGGAACTCTATTTAGGATCAACCAAATAACACTCCTTTTGCCTGACGTTCATGACTGGGAGACTGACCCAGACCAGTAGTGGGCTTTTCTTTCCGACTGGCCTGTGTATAAAGAGAATCCCTTGCGAAAAGGAGCTAAACAGCACCAGTTACCCGCTGTGAGCCTTAGCGGGAGAGGAAATGTCTGCAAAACTATGACTTGTCCCATTTTCTCCCCTCTTAAATAAGGAAGCGAGAACCACTTTTATTGAGAAGTACTCTGCACCAAGAAAACCCCATGGGTGACTCAGGGTTTTGGGTGCTCAGCACCCATAATAAGCTGGACTATTCAGCCGTGTTGCCAGCTGGGTTTTGCTCGGGAAGTTTCCACAGCAGAGCAAGTGTTTGCAGTGGGATTTGCAAGGTTGCACCAAGATTTCTCTGTGCCTCTCTGAAGCCTGTGCTATAAAAATAGAAGATTTAGCTTTGCTGTGTGGTGGGTTAGTTGCTAATTCCTCTTAAAACTCCCATTGGTGGTGTAATACAGGGGCACAGGCACACACCAAAGTGTGTGCCAGGGATGCTCTCTGCTGCAGGGTGTCCTCGTCTGCTCCTCACTGAGAACATCACGAAATGGTCTTAAGAGTATGAAAATAAATTCTGGCTACAGCGACTTACTAATATCTTAGCCAAACCCTTGGCATCGAGACATTTGTGAGACCGTGTGGTTTTATCAAAATGTTCCCAAATGTTGATGACACCTTCAAGAAACCTTAGGCTGGAAGAGGGTTCTCAAGCTGAATGCTCTCATCAGGTTTATTGATGCAGCTTATTTCCTTACCCTAATGTGTTACTTGTATCTCATCTTTTCTGTTGCCCTGCAATTTCGTGATGTGCTTAAATCCACCCTTACATGGCTGGCACATGTTCCCTCCCCCTTCCTTTGTGTTACTTGCAGCAACACGAGCCTGAAAACTTATCTTTTATTGCTTTTCCTTTGCAGGGTGGGTTTCTAGTTGGATCAAGAGCTGATCAGATTTCCTCAGGGTCAGTCGGTCCCTAGACAGGGAAGTGGCAGGAGCCCACGGCCAGGGTGCAAGAGACAGCAGGGCAGCCCCTTCCAGCATCAGTTCAGACATAAACTTTCACTCTGAACATCACTGTGGACCCACAGAAACCTGATTTAGCCCTGTCTGGACAGACATACGTTCATCATATTCTGAAACACCTTTCAGATTTGAGATTCCCCAGCCACTGGCTGAAGGGTTGGAGCTCACTGCTGCACATGACTGCTACTAGCTTGCTTGACTGCCAGTTTTTTTGGGGAGCGTGTTTTAAATCTTCCCGGAGCTCAGCCACTGTTTGCAGAAGGGCAGATAGTGGCTTCTGTCAATCCCCTAGTAGTCATGCTGTAGCCTTGTTGGTCTGCTTGCAAAAGGAATATAACGCCTCTGCCTGGAAACCTCGTCTGGCTTGGTGATAACCAAATCCTTGCTACTTAACCCACAATAAGAGTACCAGGACCTTTGAAGCCTTGCTCACAAGGGGGAAGGGCCTTTCCAGTGAAAAAGCTGAAAAAAAAGCACCAGAGCAGATAAAGAACAGAGAACCAGTATCTGCCCAGAAGCCAGGGGAATTCACTGGCATGTCCCTAGGGCCAGCCAAGCCCTATAGCTGGACCTCTGGAAGATCCACCTCTAGCAAATGGCACTGTTGCATCCTGCAAGGATGAGACATGCTTTTCTCCACCTTGGCAGCTCTGGATGTGGTGGGTCTCATTCGAAGGGTGTGTTGTGGAACGAGAGATGGTGTGTGACACAGGGCAGGACCCTCCTGGTGTAAAACCCAAAGGTCTCAGAGAGAGAGAAGGACCAGGTCCACCTTGGAGATCACCCAATTTGTGTGGACACCTGTAGGAGGAACCACCACACCATGATGCTCTTTGAGTGCAGCAAGAGAACAATTTGACCTGCTGTTCAGAGCAAGCTAGGGAAAGGTTATGGAGAAACCCAGACTCTTTTGCTAGAAATCACTATAAATTCCACATTTCTTCTGATTGCCCCAGGCAGCATCAGGAAAACCAAGTAAGAGCAAAACCTGTTTGCTTTCTAAGCTTCCCTGTGAAATAGGAGCAGCTCAAACCTGATAATCCTCATTTTTATGGAAAAACAGTTTCCAAATCTCTCAGGGTTAATTAACTCTCATTTGCAGACCTGTTAGCAAGGACAGAACATGGCTCTGAACCTTGTCCAACTAAAGGAGCACAGAGAGAGATCAGCTGCTGCTGAACAACAAAAAAATTACAACCTGAGGGGAAGCAGCTGTTGGATAAGTTTTAAAGGGCAGCTGCAGGGTGGCCTAATGAAGGGAGTGGGAAATGGGGAAGATTCTTTTTCCATCAGGTTAGTGGCAAGTTCCTGAGATGTTCTGGGTCAGTTGTTCCCTCTGTTCTTCCACAAATGGTGAATTTGACCCAGTGTGTTAAGTCAGGAATGACATTTGCAGTTCTTTACAGACTGGTTTCTTGTATTTTTTTCTTTTCTGTGGGCTCAGCCATGCTTTTGTTCTGCAGCTGGCTGGATGACAATGCCCAGGGTTGAGAGCTAACTCTTATGCCTCTCTGCCCTTCCCTGGGGAAGGATAAGAGGAGTATTTTTTTTCTCTGACGTTCACCATAGCAAACAAAGCTCAGTAGAAAGGTGAGTTTTGATCCAGCTATTTCCTGGGTGTAGCTGATCTTGTGTGGTGGTGCTGATTTTTCTTGGGTCTGTGATTTACAAATTGAGGGTTAAAATAAGCCTTTATTGAACCAGTTCTGTTCTGGGAAGAGGTGAAGAGCAAGTCTCAAAGACACACATTGGGTGATAATCATGGAAATTGTGATTACTGTGGAAAACTGGGCTGCAGGCTGGTGATACTTCATTAGTCACAGCACTGCCTATGGAATCCATAAAACATCTCTATTGCCCTATGTTTGCTGTTTTGAGGAGATGCTCAAATGTTTCCTCAGCTGCTGTTCAGTGAATGGTGGGAAGGACACAGAAGGGGAGGTTGCTGCTGAATTCTCCTGTGAAATCCAAAGGTGTTGAATTGTAGCTGTCTGCCCTACTTGTGCTGCAATCCAGCTGGCTTTCTCTCCTGGTGTGAAATGTGCTTTTGCTCTATGAAACTGGAAAGAGAAGAAAGAGTACAAGAGGCTCAGGAAGTTTGACGTGGGATCTCTCTGTCAGACTTGGAGCAAGCAAGGGATGAACACTGCAGTGGGCAACTTGCTCCCAACCATTTAAATCTCAGACTTAGCTGGGACAATGGAGGAGGGAGATTAAGTCTCTGACTGTATTTTCAGCCTTTTGTACAAGAGGGCAACTATTCAGATGCCCACGACTCTGGGTGTGGGTTGCATGCCACTGGTGACTGTAGGATGATGAAAGACCTTGCAGTGAAAGCCACAGGAGCTGGGCTCGGCCCTTCCCCCCACTGTGCTCTTGTGACTTTGATTAATCCCAACTTGTGCCAGTTTTGGCCAGCAGTTAGCTGCTGTTGCAAAGTTCACTGAAATCCACTGTCTGGCTTAAATGTCCTCGACCGTGAGCGCGCAGCTGAGGCGAGATCACAGGTGAAGAGGTGCTGCCTGATGCCTCCTGAGCCCGTGACCTAGAAAAGGGATTGCAGGCTTTGCAACAGCACAGCAACTGGTGTGCAGGCAAGCAGCGGCCCCTACTTGATTCCTGCCTGATTTCTGGGGCTGCTTATTAAGATCTTGGACTAGATGATCTCCCTGATCAATTCCCACTCCCTTCCCCACGTACCAGCTAACGCCCTATTTGCTCACCCAAATTTTTGAGGTCAGCTTACTTGGGTTTTTACTTCTGGTCAAACTCTTCTGTTTGGTACCTTCTTCCCCAAATAATATGTTCCCTTCAGTGCCTTCCCTTTTGCTTTGGATAATGAGGGAAGAGAAAGCAAGTATCTCAACAGCAAGGGAAATTGTATGAAGAATGTCTGAGGGATGGCTGTCTTCTCAGTCTGGTTTCTTACAGGAGACCTTGTAGCTTTTTGTCCCCTGCCAACTCTTATTTTTTCTGCAAAGCCTATAATACTTTGTACTTTTTCTTAAAGCCATGGCTCCTGGAGTCCCGTGATTATCTAATCACTTCTGTGTGAGCTGAACTGAGTCAAAGCAGATTTTCCGTCTGCTGTGAAAGGGCTGGATTCAAATAGTCTGCACTGCTGAAAAAGCCCTTAGAGTTTCTAAGTGTAATCCTTGAAAACCTGCAAAGCAGAAAGCAAATAAAAGGAACTCGGCCCCATATTTTGTAAAAGCTTTTTGGTTTTGGCAGGCAAGTTTTGCCCATTTCTGGCTGGCAGCGCTAAAAGCAAGGCGGTGGCGTTTGGGGCTGCCAGTCCTGTGTTGGGAGCTGAGATGAGCCCAAAGGCAATGGACAGGTAAAGGAGGAGAAGGTGGAAGGTGAGGATGGGGAACATGTTGCCTTTTACCTTGGAGTGAATGCATGGAAAAGAGGAATATCAGACTTTGCTCTGTGACACCTGAGCAATGCTGAGTTTTGTTCCCCGAGGACAGAGCTGTGTGGCAGTAACACTTGCTCTGCCCAAGGGCTCTGTGAAGGGAAGATATTCTCCACCCCACACCAAACATTACAGTGAAAGTGAGACCCTACGCACGTGGGGTCCCCACCTGCGCACTCGCTATCCCCGTCCACGTTAACGGCAAGGCCTGGCCGTGCTGTTCGATATTGGCTTTGGAAAATGCACGCCCTGCTTGGCAGCCTACTCTGGGGTGCGTGCAAAACTCCCTGTGAGTACCTCCTTTGGGAAGCTGGCAGAGTGGTGGTCTTTGGTCGTGTGCCCCAAACACCACCCCGCTGATGCCCCAGCAGCCTGCCAGGGTATGTGCAAGGGGGTGTCAGGCAGGGCTGGATGTGGCGATATTTTCTCCTTAGGCTTTGAAGGGCCAAACTAAATACTTGCTTACTTTCACAATGCCACCCTTTGAGAGGGGCGAGCTCTTAGAAATGGGCTGGGAAGGTTTTTAAAAGGTTGTGATATTTCTTTTTTTTTTTTTTTTTTTTTTTTTTTTGATAGAGGTGATGCACTAAAAGCACGTTCTGGAAAGTGGCTCTTCTGTGGGATAGATAAGCCTGCAAAGACCTGGCTGCTCTAGAAAGCAGTGGTGAGCTTCAATGCAACAGCACAAAGCGACTGAGGGAGGGAGAGCAGGCATAGGCAAGAATAGGTAAGGGCACTCTGCTGTTCATCCCTCACTTTTACTGCAGAAATCCTAAAAAATATCAAGCCTGCTCCTCTTACTGGAGAGGATCTTAGGTCCCAGTAAGCAGCCTGAGTCTTCTGCTTCGAATCTTTACCAGACAAGATAGGAACGAAAACAGGTAGTGCTTCCTGGGGGCTGCTGGGGAGCTTTTTCTCTGTTGTGGCATGAGTGTGGACCAAAGGTATCCTAAAATCCTCCTCCTCTTTTGCTTGGTCAGACTTTATTTTCTTAGGATTCTGATACATATTTTAAAATCCATTATTAATTTGCCTTTATTATATTTCTGGGTAACCTAGATGTATATTTCTAATGTGTTTTTTTTTTTTGGGGGGGGGGTAGGTAGAATTCAGAAAAAAACATATGACTTAATTCTCCTTTTCACTTGTAAAAAGAAAGCTGTTTCTCCTTCAAAGGTTGTGGCAGAGCTTTGTCTGCTTTCTTGCTGCTTACAACCCCAAAAAGATGACACAATGAGAGCAAGAACAGGATTCTGCATCTTTGTGCATATCCTTTAAAGCATGGGCTTTACAAGGTGATACTGCACTGTTGATTCCTCCGTATATAGGAGGAATCATCTGCTTTTCTGGTGACTGTTGTTGTTCCAGGTCTTGCTAGCACTGGCCAGAAATCCTGGTTCACGAGGGCAAAGCATTTATGGCTGCTGACTCTTTGCGTTGATCTACTTGGTTTGAAGTAATAGTTGCCCTGGGATATGGGCTGCCTTGTAATAGGGGTCTAATCCCAGTAAGTAATACCTAAAATGCTGAGGAAATCTTGAAACAAAATGCAGCTTGTAACTAAAATGTAAAACTTGTGACAGCTGACAAAGGAAATACTGAAATGAGAATTAGCTGCAGTGATTGGAGGCTTTATGTTATGCTTTGGTTGGAAAATCCAGTGCACTCGATGTGACCCCCTTTGATAATTAAGTCACGGCTGAGCTGAACGTGGGAAGGAGCGTGGCCTGTGATCACGCCAGTGTTAATTGAGAGCTCTGCTGCCGTGCAGCTGCCAAAAGGGGATGGTCCTCAACTGCTTTCACCCCATGCTGCCACAAGCGTTCAGACAGCGAACTGGATCCAGGCAAAAAACTGCCCGGGAGAAGAACGGATCGCTCCTAAAGCTGGATCAGTCGCCAGGCTGGGCAGAGAGTGCGGCTGTTTGTGCTGATGTGAGGGGCCGAGAGGCTGGAGCAGCGTAGGGTTGCTGCTGTCTCGCTCCCGCAGCCCATCCTGTGGTGTTCTCTGCACCCTGGGCTGATTCATGCCACTAATCCAGTAAAGAACCATCTGCTTCTGTGAGTCAGGGTTTTTTTTTTTTTTTTTTTTTTTTTTGGTTGTTTGGGAGCTGAACAAGCCTGGAATAGGGGCTGATGAGCAACAGTACCGGCGGGGGGGGACATGCTGCTGTCCCACCTGCCCTGTCCACTCCTGGTGTCATCGAGCTGCAGCTTTGCCCTCGGATGCAGTCCCTGCAGCATCGCCTTCCCATTCGGAAAATGCTCTTCTGCTTCCTGCTCCGAGATGTACGTCAGAGTGGGAGCTATTTCTCTGCAGCCTGTTAGTGGCGAGGAGGGGGGCATGTGGTGGGGAGTCTGTCTCTAGGCCAGCCGGGACCCGCAAACCAAACCATTTGGTGAGTCACAGGGAGGCTGCTCTTGCTTGGGCTGAACAAACTTCAAATGTGTCCAAGGCTCTTCCCGAGGCTGCCAGGCTGTAATTTGTGGCTGGCTTTGCTTCCTCTCCGTGGCTTGCTGCAGTCTGAGTGGAAATGCAGAATGGTCCAAAAGCCAGGCTGCTGCAGAAAATGCTTCCATTTCTTTATTTTATTTTTTTTTTTTTTTTTTTTCCCCCCCAAATGAAAGCTCTTATCCCACAGAGCTGGCTGTGGCAGGCTGCAAAACCAGAGCCTGCAGGGGCCTCTGGCTGGCCTTCTGAGATTGCCAAACAGAGATGCCTCACGTGCGCTACGCTCATGCAAAGCAGCGAATTGGGCGCGAAGAGGGCGAGGCTGTGGTGGAAGGAATTTATGTGCCGTAGGCTTGACAAAACCGAGCAGCAGGCTTTCTGGAGCCAGCTGGGCTCCGGTGCCAGCCTGGTCCAACTGGTTGGTAGGGGAGATGGCGTTCCTGGACGCCAGCCCCTGGAAAGTGAGTCATGTGTTTTGCTGCAAGAGAGTCCCTTGCTTGGCTGCGGTTTTCCAGCCTGAGGGAGGATGGGCTCTTCCTACTCACTTTCTCTATGCAGATCATGTGCCTCCCAGAAAACGGGGCTAAAAATCAAGTTTAGGCCAGGAAGGCCCCCTTCTCTCCCAGCCACAGCAAAGTGACTCAGCTGTATGTGACTACTGAGAAGCCATGGTCCTTCCTGAGAAGACACCTTATCTGGGAGGTTTATCTTCAGGAAAAACCCAAATCTGAGCAGAAGCTCAGCAAAAGTGGAAGGTGGTAGGCAGACAGCAGACTGCTGCAGTTTGCACCTTCTGTGTGAGGTCTCTCATCATGCTGTTGGTCCTCACGTCTGTGAGCTGGACCTGGTCTCAACAGGCTGAGCTTGTCTTTGAAGTTTCCCACTCTTCCAAACAGTCCCATCATCAATGGCAGATGGCCAGTGCTTGAGCTCTTGATGCCATGTTATTTCATTTAATCCCATTTTTAAGTGAGAAAACTAGCAGGCAGCATAGCTAAACCAGGAAAGCTATGTCATGGTGACAACTTGTCAGGAAGCTGCTCTATACTTGAGAGGGGGGGAAAAAAGTCCCCAAATCAATTGGAATTGGCAAAGCTCCAGGGAAGCCTGGGCTAGCACAGGTGGTCTTGATGCCAAAAATGAGAACAGATTGGGGGTGGCACCTGTTAGCTCAATGCTAGTCCTTCCTAACCCCTGTCCTTCAGTTCCCAGAAGAAAAACACCCTGACTGCTGAAATAGCTCTCCTGTTCCAGACAGTCTTATTTAACCCCCCTTTTAAATATTCTTCACAAAGCTGTTTTTTTTCCTTTTTTTTCCCCTGTGTTCCTAAGCTAGTAGCTGACTGCTGGTTAGAAAGTCAAGGTGCCTTGTCAACACTTTGTATGCACTCCTGAGATAAGAGAGGCACGCTGAGCCCTGCCTAGGCAAGGTGGCTTTAGCACCAGAGTAAAGGTTGCTTGTTTAGTCTGGCCAAAATTGCTGTTGGGGGTGGCTTTCTGCCTGGTTGATTCAGTCTGGGTGCGTCTGGCTCCTTTAGGAATTACCTAAGGGCCCTGGCTCCTGATGGAGGGGGATAGCAGAGGCTTGAGAGGCTCTGAATGAAGCTGTGCTGACTGGCAGGGGGCAAAGGCCCTGTGTAAGCATAGAGCTCGCCTGCTGTCTTGGCAAAGAGCAAGGTAACAAGCCTCCCACAGTGGCTTCTTAGCTTGGCTTTTAAGATGATCTTCACAAGAAGAGGAGAAATGTGAGTTACCCTGTTTGGTATAGACTGGCAAAGTGGAACAAGCAGATCCACTTCCTCCTAACTGCAAGTAAACCTTAAATGCTATCAACAAATCTGGTCCTTGAAAAATAAACACGTAGGTAGGGACCTAACATGGTAATACCTTGTAAGCCCTCAGATGAAGGGCAATACCTTGAAGATCCTCACGAACTGGGCAGGATAATCTTCACAGATCGCGAGCACTTCAGATGTGATGAGTCTTTGTGAGTTACAGTGAAGCTGCAGGGGACACCCAAGTGAAGCTCCCCAGGCTGGGAGAAGCACCTAGCTTATCAAGACCCTTCTTCCAGCAACAGAAAGCCCCAAGTGTGGGTTTAAAGAAGAGGGGGAGCTGGTCTAGCAGCTTTGTGCAGTCCTGGCGAGCCTGGCTTCGGTCTGTGAGGGACCAGCTCTGGCCCTCAGCTGAGCTGGTTTGGTTTGCTGATCCAGCTGGAAAATACTGTGTTTTTTTCTGGGTTAGTTTGTTGTTCCAGTTGGCTGAATGAGTGCAAGTGATATGGCAGGAGCAAGAGGCTGGGAGGTATCAAGTCAATTCAGGCTGTCTTTCCTAATTGTACTTTTAATTACTGTTCCTTTGGACCACACAGATACCTAGTTGCCCAGTGACAACAGCGATGAGCCTGCCAAGCACACCAAGGAAAAACAGGCACCCGCCCCCAACCTCCTAGCCCCAGGCAACAAGATGGGAAACCTGTGAGTGGGAAGCTATGCCGGGGTGCATCTCCTTGCTGGTGCGCAACTCGGTGAGATGTCACCAGCCGAAAG